>JAJHUR010083719.1:0-22224 GCA_027495735.1 Lutjanus campechanus | reverse complement strand
TGTAAATATTTTTTTTTTTTTTTTTTTTTTTTTTTTTAACATTCTCAATGAGCATAGTGATCTTATTTCTATTTTAAATGCATGGTACAGTACAGGCATATTTTTTGTATTGTAGAGAGTGCAGGTGGTCACTGGTAGAAGAATGAGTCTACTTGGTGTGGATTTATTAAAATATCACGCTAACAACTTAATCTGCAGTCATAGAGAGGCCCAGATTTATTCTGACAACAAATCATTTACAGTCTTTGGGCTTTGTACTAAAGACAGCAGGGTGAGTCATTTCACAGAAAGAGCAATATTGTATTGATTCAGCTTGACCTTTCTGTCATCCCTTTTGAAAATGAAATTATCAGCAACACCGCAGAGTGCTGGACATTTGTTCTTTCAGTTACTTCACAGACATTTGAGCATAACATAAGCAAAGATGTGAGCAGTTAAGTAGTGAAGGCTCATCCGAACAAAATGCACTTAACCCACAAACCTCACTAACCTTAAACACTACAGCTTTGTGCGTACGTATACAATAACTCAGACAATATATGCACCGTCTGATTTATGAACATATAACATCCATGTAACACATCCACATTTTTGTGGAGAACCCACAGAAAAACCTGGTAGTTTTCTTGCTTGATTCAAACACGGTATGTTGCATACAGTAATCAGTCACATTTTTAGGTCAAATAGTAGAGTAACACCCTACACCCAGAATTTTGGTCTCATTTCTCAGTTCCAGCTTCACAGTAGCACAGAAGTGGACTGATGGAGACCGCCTTACATGCTTGGGCCACAGCGATGGTACAAACTTAACTTGCCAAGGATGGTTCTTGGTTTCTCAGACTGTTTGTTTGGATTCCTGGCTCACAGTTTGTCTGTTTGGGCCAGGTTCTTGAAGCACACATCAAATCGACGGATGACTAGCGAGGCTGGCTGCCAGATGAATTTCAAGAACAGTTCAGCTTCACTGTAGAATTTAAAATGCTTAACTCTTTGTTGGGCTTGACGAGAGCTACAGCCAAACGGTTTTCCTTGACTCATTTGAGAATGGAAGGGCTTTATGTAAATGGACAAAACCTTCAGTGCCTGCTGGTGGACTCTCAAGAAAATTATATTATGGCCTCTTTCTTTAGGAAATGTTGTAGCCTCTTTTCTCATTCAATAGCCATGCATTTAATTTCAACTAATACCACCCCACTGTATGTAAGGTAAACATCTTTTAGATAAATGCAAGTCCTGATTCACAGGGTTTTCACATTTCCTTTAGAGCTTTTCCAACCTGATAATCTCAGCAGAATTTATGCATTTGGTGTTAAAACGGCTTTCAAGACTGGAAGAAAAATCCATGTAGCATCTTATCCAAACCTGTGTGTTTGCTTTTTTGCTTACACTGCAAAATACCACCTGAAATACTCTCTATTTTGCTCATATCTAATCATATATATATTTATGATAGGTAGTCTTTAACTTTTGAGAGCATCTTGTTCAGTGTCTCTGTTCCATATTAAAATTTAGAGATGCTGCTATATGTCAGAACCTTTTCCTGTTTGTCTAGAACCTTTACAAACAGGCCAATGTTGTCCTCCACAAGCCCTGCTATTTGTTGTGACTATGAAACTGGAGAATATTGGCTTCTGAAATAGAACATATTGGGTGTATGTTCTGTGATGTATCATGAAAAGACACAGTGGAGCTGTATTTTATCCTGTGTAGGACAATGTGCAGGCAGGCTACCAATGACTGAAGCACCATATGGCCAGTTCCATTCCAACTAATGATGATACACAAATTGTGCTTTAAGAGGCGAACCTTTTTTACGTCACATTCAGTGCATTGGATGTGAATGAGGCAGAAATATAAAGGCACGTTTTTGGTTAATTTATTTGGTGGTTTAAATTGGCCTAAAAGAGTCCATTGGCCCTCGATTCAGACTGTTGTCATTTATCAGTGTGTGTGTTCTCTCTCTGCCAGACCTTACTACTAGATAGATTATGTCAGAACACACAATAGTAAATTTTCAACCTACTAGAGTCTGTTTTGTTTTCCCCACAACCCCAATCCAGTTCAAAATCACAGTGGATTCCCACAAAACCAAACCAAATCAGGAAATAAAGATTGAAACAGTGTCTGTATTTACAGTTACGTAACAGAGATTACGTACAATATAACACTGGATACTCGTGGTACCAATTATCAGTCAGTCATAGGGTTGCAAATTATAAGTACTTTCCTTAGTCGATCATTGGCAGCATTAACGGTCAATTGATCATTGTTTGTTTCCCCTCAGTCAAAGCTTTATTTCCATGACAACATATTGCATATTGCATATGACAGCATTACGTAGCCTAGGATATATTAAACACAAATAATTGGACATCAGATGAAAATATGCCAAGATGAGGCTGGTGTTTGTCTGGCATCTGGGACATTGAGATTGAGATAACAGGTTCCCGTTTCAGGGCTAATAAATTCCATGGTATCAGATGGGGTTCATAGGTTTGCATCCTCGACGATACTCAATAATGCATGTTAGGTAGTATTGGAGGCATTTTCTGGTACTGGTGTTGGATCAAACCTAATTCTCAGCAAGTAGAGCTTCTTGTTAGACATCAGCACATTTACACATAAACATGATGCACTCACAGTGATAGCCTAAGTGTGTCCTGATTGGATGGCCCAGATCAAATAATATTCAAAAGAATAATGATGCTGATGAATGTTATGCTATTTGCTTACATGGAGCCTTGAGAGTTTTACATTCATAAGCACTGGTTAACAAAAACCCAAGAAAGCTCTGTTGTGGCACCTTTTATCATGGGATTGTGCAACTAATTAACATCAAATTTGGCAGGTCTGATGAATGAGGCTGGCAGTGCAGTTACGCAACAGGAGTAATCTTTCCTTTTTCTTTTCTGCCTGCTTGACTTTCTTCATTTCTTTACGCCAAATTTCTTACTATAGAGTTTGTGCCCAGTTTGACTGCAGTAGATAAGAATCTGTGAGTTATGATGGTTGAGGCCGACATGGCCAAATGGTTGGAGCTGGATTACGAAGCATCTGAAATAAATATTTGCTTGTGATTTCTAAAGAAAGATGCTATCACAAGCAGGTGCACCAAAGGGAGGTACTCTGTTACAGACTGACACATACAGCAATTCACCTTTTGCTGGGATAACCAACACAGACTCACCTTATTACTATGAAATTATACTTTCCACGTGAATTTCGTCATCAGAGGGTGCACCTCCTTTCTTGGCCATTATGCTACAACAGGCTCCAGAATACCATCTGCACTAGTGTGAAACATGTGCTCCAGAAAGTAGTATAAACAGGACTACTACGTTTCCATTTCAGAATATATTCAGGCCTTCAGATGCTACACATATTCAGAAAACAACTTTTTTATGTAGATGTGTTAGACTTACACTTTTCTTTCTTAAAGTTAAATACCCTCTCATTGTTGGCCTGAACTTTGGCTGTTTAAAATTTGATTTTTTTTTTTTATTGTTTATAGGCAGCAGCAAGCAACCTGAGGTTTGATTTGATTACCTTTACACCAATAAAATAATGACTCTATAAATGCTTCAGCCTCTCTCCCCCCAGAATTTTATTCCTGGCATTATGAGAACTTCAAACAACATTTAGACCATCTTGTTACATTAAGAATAACTATACAGTTAAATAAAAAGGGAATTCTTGTGGTTTATGGTCAAAATTTCCTCATGTTGTCAGTAGTTCCAACGTCACAGCTACTTCCATGGGCTGTGGTCGGCTGCATTCTCGTCACTTATGGTTGCAACTTTTCTCATGAAATGTAAACTTTTATTTAAAAAATACACAGAAACTTCTCCAACAACTGCTGTTACATAAGCCACATAAACCACATAAACATTTACTTCCCCATCTGCACACTCAGTATATTCCAAACACCCATATTTCCACCGAAATATGCACAATATGGCTAAACACTGTGCTTCTGTTTAGAAGATTTTTGAAGATTTTAGCCAGAAAAATTATTTTGCCACATCATAATTCCAAAATAGTCTCTAATTGTGAATTTCAATGTTTTTTCTTCTTCACTTTTTTATGAATGCACTACCTGCTTTTGACTCCACGCAGTCTTGGAAAAAGACAAAAAGCGAAATAAAACCATTGCAGTTTAATTCTTACAGTGTGTACATTGATTAAACTGGCAGTCACATGGTAGTTTTGCAGTCTTCATTTTTAGACTTAAGTGAATGGCAGTGACACAAGTAAACCATTTGGTTAACTTTATGTCTGGCACAAGGACATTCTTACTAGCAGAGTGCATATTTAGAATACAAACACAGTGAGCAGGAATCCATTTCATTGAATCAATGCTACTCTGTTGCCTGGGAGGGCCCACATGCCTTAACAATGCAATGGAAAATAATGGTGTATTGAACTGAGCATATGATAGAGCAATTGTACCCTTTGTTCACTGCTCTGCTGATATGTTTGAAGCTTGCTATCAGGCCGCCTGTTTACACACTGAGGATGAAGGACTATTCTTTAACAATTACTGTAGCTTTCCTTGAGAAACTGGAGCACAAGATGACATTCAGTTGAGCTGCTATCACTTTCCACAAGGAAAGTGAGGAGCAGAAAACAAGTAAATAAGACATGCTTAAGATTGAAAGATTAAGACAACCCCAGAGTGATTAAGACTGACATAGATACCCTGGCTGGATTTTTAGATGGACCACTGAGCGCTTTGGATTTGATTTTAAGCAGCAGCAACACAAACAGCAACAGCCATCAGTCAATTAAGGCTAAAGCCTTCCAAAACAACTAGTTTAACTTTGCTTTTCAATTAATCTTCTTTGGGTGTCACCAGGGGTCATAGCGCTGCAGAGTGAGCAGTGGAGAAGTGAAGGATTAAATAAGAGTCCAAACAACCGGGCACGGCGACTAAGGCCCAGAGCATTTAACCCAGCCCCGCTGATGGTGCACAGATGCTTCTGGCCAAGCAGGATTTTCAACACTTTGTTTTTCTTCAGGAGCTCGACAAAAATCTGATTTATTTTGAGATGTGATCCATGGATGAATCATAGAAGTCCAAATGTCTCCAATTTTTAGATTTACACAATCATCTAAATGTTTCTGTTCTATCAAGGCCTTTCAAGAATGTTCAAACATTACAAAAACACATCTGTGCTGTAATATGTTTGTCAGAGCGATCTGTAAGAAATCCCTGAGCTAAAGTCCGTTCATCTGCTCAGGAGGAAAAGCTCATTGTGGTGGTCTCTGGTGTGGATCTAAATAATCAAACACACTGTTTACTGTAAAATTAAACCTAATCTTATTGACCTTATGAGTTTTTCACAACAATGAAGTGCTCTGACTCTATCTTTTAACTTCCAGAAGTGGTTATGTGTTGCATTTTGAATGTGGACATCTGCTGCTGGTGTTCACTTTCAGCAAACATCTGACCAGCTTCACAGTGTTAAAAACTGCCAGAGCTGGAAAAATATAGAGACGTTCTACTAGAACAGTGTGAGAAATGTTGTTGAATCAGTTCTCCTGCACAGTGCTGAGATCAGCTGCTCACATTGTTGTTGTAATATTCATAGTGACTGGTCAGATGATGTTAGTAGTAGTGTTTTATTATGTGTTTTATAATAATTTGATATCATAAAAGATGTTATGATGACACAATATTTCCTAATCCAAAACACAAGGTCACAGCAGGGACTCATTTGGTTAGTTACATTGTTATATTGCACAGTCCAATTTTTGATTATGTGGAATTATTACTGTGTAACAACCCACTGTTACTGGGTAAAACTAATTAAAACATACTTTTCTACCATATATATCCCCATAAATGTTACATACTAGACCTTCAAGAAAAAAAAAGAAGAAATCAGTGGGTTACATAAGGTGAATATAGTGACATACATTTGATAATTATGTATTGTTTTATGTAGCCCTATAATCTAGATTATCAACTTGTAATCAATGTCACGCTCTTTGTTGCTGATTGTAGTTTTAGTAATAACTGTCTCCCACACTGGCTGAGAACCTTACAGTGAGCTCTTGTGTGTGTGTTAAAGAGTGTATGAGGAAACCCTGGCTCAGTGTGACATGATGAAGCTATGGACCTAAAGCTCCTCATTGTTATGTATACATGGTCCTGCAGTCCAGCGCTGCAGAATATAGAGAGGGTGAAGGAGACGGCGCCGAGCCTGCCAACCCGCTGGGCCTTTTTCTGCTCCTAAGAAAAAAAGAGTGTACAATTTAAGCAATACCTGTAAGACAAGACAAAGGGGTAAAGCACCCTGGCTTTTTGTCAGCCTCTTTCATCGGGGCCAAGCCCGAATGATTTGGACACAATTGCAAAGCGAAATCTCTGTCTGCTGCAATTGCTTAAATGGTGGCTCAAGTATTTAAAAAAGCTCAGATGAAATTGTCGTGAGCTTACACCCATTCATGTCTTTATATCCTGGGCTGTGCTTTGGGGATTCTTGAGCAAAGTCATCTGTATTCAGTAAACAAAGTGTTATTGATGACTTGATTCTATGTGGCTTTGCTAGTGAGCGAGCCAGGGAAGGGATTATGTCCCCAAGCCAAAACCCAATAGAAGTTTGAATAAGGGGATAGATGTGCAGTACTCATTGTAGCATCGGTGGATAAGCTGTGTTCAACATTAAAATAACAGCTCAATACCTGTGATGTGAAAAGGTTTGGAAATCTCAGACTCGCCTGAGTGGGAAATATATCAGTTTACTTTCACAGAATGAAGAAGTTATTTTTATGTAAGTACAGGGCAACAGAGTTCCATTTGATATTTTGTGTTGATAACATCTTACCAAGGGTCTGTAATTGAAGGAGCAGTTTTGAAGACCTTCATTGAGGTTTAATTAACTGAAAGGTTTAAGCATCTCCACTGAGTAAGACTGGAAAGGTGTAACTACAGCAGCATATGGCAGTGACTGTGGGAAATCCAGAAATCCGCTAATCCACCATCCTTACAGTATAGGGATTATACCTTCTGTGACTTTTTTTTTCCTGTTTTTGCTCGCTTTCCATTCGTCTGTGCACAGTTGAATTTCAATCACCGTTGTTATTCAGCTATGAGGGGTGTTACTTTGTGCTTAATGTTGCATCTGGTCAGCAGGCGTTTTGCAAAGATCTTGTTTACAACCACTGTAGGATGTTCTTTTCCACTTAGCTTTATGATGTTTTGCAGGAAATAAACAGTAAAAATAAACCTCTCCTTAGATACCCTGCCGAGCGTAGATGACAGTAACATTTTTCTGTCTCAGTGTTCTACTGTTGTATTGAAGAACAGCTGACAAGTGTGCAGTCATTTCAGCATACATTAAAGCCCCTGAAAACGTTTCATGGGGAGATAGAT
This sequence comes from Lutjanus campechanus, assembly GCA_027495735.1. Lineage (NCBI taxonomy): Eukaryota > Metazoa > Chordata > Actinopteri > Lutjaniformes > Lutjanidae > Lutjanus > Lutjanus campechanus. Next base: position 14,846 of record JAJHUR010083719.1, on the reverse strand, counting down.
GCTAATATTTTTGAGCACTGACCCCATTGACCACTGAGCCCTAAATTTGGATGGCTACTACTTTTTTTAGTGAATCAAATGTAAACTTCTGAAAAGAAAATACAGAAAAGCAATTTAACACAACTTAACACAACCTTCCTTAACTGTGACACTTGTGTTGTCACTTTTCCCAGGAATAATGGTGTGGTGTTTCCTGAAAGCATTGTTTTCAGTGAAAAACAAGCTAGACTTCTCTGCTAGTTAAAGAAACTGCAGTACATTACATCTTTAGATGTGTTATATTCTAGCCACTTAAACCTCTGATTCCATCCACTCCTTACTTTTCATTGTTGTTTTCTTTTTTTTTCATAGTCTGCCTTTTGTGTTTCTGATTCCCCTGTAATGATCGTGTTAGCGGCTTGAGTTGGCTTACTAAACCCACACTTCAGTAGCCCAGATGTATTGTTAACTAGTTGGCGAGGAGCACTGTTCGCTTTAGAATATTTAAACTGAAAAGCACAAAGGAGTCAGGTTGTGGAACTGAAACTTTCTGTTGGTGAAGGCTCGCAATATGGGGACAAAACTTGATCACAAGGGGCCACCTGCATGGAATATTTGGTGGCTATGTGGTGACTTTTTGTGGCCACCGGCCATCTGGCCATGGTTAATGTCAAACCATGTTTCAGATCTTAAGTATTCCTCAATATTTTATCATGAAATGTGCAACAATCAGTGTTAAAGTTAAGTGAAAAACAGCTCACCAGCTGTCATCAGATTTTGATTTAAATATTGCTAAATCCTGATTGTGAGCAGAAATGTGTCACCTCACCCCACCTCACCTTTTCCCCCACCTGAGCTTCAAAACTGGGCAGGCTTAGTTATGAAAAATGTGATGTGACACATTCTTAGAACATGTTGCTTTTATATCTAATTGTAATGATGTGTTCATAATTCAGAGATGCTTCTTTTGTTTTGAAACGCATAGCGGCGTTACTGTGAATTTAGAAACATAAATGGGAGCTTACACATCTCTGTCACCTTTTAGAAATAGAACAAAGGCAGAACTGACACAAAAAGAAAGTAGAATATTTATTGGAGGCTACACTCACTGTCAATTTATTGAAAAGATTTCTTTTGCAATTTCATCTGTGTCTCCCACACATATTCCTTGGGAGGTTTGTGTTAATTCAGTTTGACTTCTTAAGATCTCACAGTGTTTGGGATGTCGGAGAGATTATTCGTTGACATCAAAGTTGAGACTTCAGAGCTTTATTGTGCTTCAGTGATGGAATTTCTGTACATGTTACTAAACCAATACTACTGCAGAGGTGAAGAAATGTTTAGCCTGATATCTTTTTAGATCAGGGAGAAAGATCTAATACGCATCAGCTGTTGCACTTAAGCTCATGTCATAATAACTGGTGTTCTCCAGTCTAGTCACAGTAGTGCAGTTCATTGGGTCCACACTAAAGGAAAAAAGTGATCTGTTTTTGCCTTTTAGCTCTGATCTGGTTCCTGTAAATACAGATTTTTTTTTTTACAAATGAACTAAGAGCTGTAAAAATTCAGTTGAATGGACTGTTTTGATTACACAGTTTTAGTGCAGGGATGATATATTTATTTTAGGTAAAGTTGAGTAAAGTAAAAACCAATGAGAATTCTTCACTGAATTTTGGATTAGCGCAGAAAGTAACCTCTGTGGCAAACAAAAGTTTGTTATGCACAGTAATTATACACATAATTAGGCTATAAACGAACTACACTGTGGTTGTAAGAATTCAACATCACCACCAGTTAAGTGACTTTTGCTCGGCATGATGACCTTAAATGCCGCTGACTACCTATGTAATGCCAGTTATCCACTTCTTAAAAAGCTCCAAAATTCACAAGTGGGGTATTTACTGTCGTATTTTATGTTGTGGCACAGAATGTGAAAATCTCTAAAGCTTGTGTTAACCACAGACCTTATTTTAGGCATCTAACCAAAAACCCATTCAAAAAAGTCAGTGACCTCTAGACTCGAGAACAGGAGTGAACTCATTTCTGGGTTTTGAGACTCATTCCTGCAGTACTCTTATCAAAAGTCTAGACCTCCTGTATCACAAATAGACAGAAATGGGACCCAAAAAAAAGAAGTCTCATTGCAATATTATTGCGGGGTAGCCACCGTGAGGTCGCGGGGTTTCACAATTTCTTGTCAATGAGGAACTGGGAAAATACACCGAAAAATAACACACCTCAGTTTTTAACTCCTTTTGGATCTGGGGAAATCCCTGCATTCAAATTAATGTGCATAACTGTTACCACAGTTGCCAAAAAAGTTTGGATAAAAACACTCAATGGCCACTTTATTAGGTACACTTGAACAGTCCATTGCAATTCAGTACCATTGAACAACTGCCGTGAAGTCTGCTTTTATGATGCCTGTAATGTTTTTGTGTAAATTCAGTTTCATTATAATGAGGTGTTTCTATTTTTTTGTCTTCCATATTTTCATAAAATCAGAAGCAGCTCCCAAACAACTAAATGTAATGCAGTCCAGTACAACACGAACACCAACTTTGACCTCAATTCTAAAATATCCAATTGAATTAACACATAACACCCCTCAACATTATTGCCAGTGGGTGATTTGTTTTAATATTTAACAGGCGTGTTGGATCTGATTGTTTCATTCCCCCAGTGATTAGTGAACCGGCCCATGAAGGATTCTTTCAGTTCTGTATTTTTTAACATAGTTTACAAGATTTTATAGAAAAACCAAACTGACAGAAAGGGGGGGGGGGCGCTATTACAAATCCATACATCACGGACAGTGCCATGGATTTCTCAATACACAGCACAGTAAGGCTACTGATATTTCAGAGCCATGGTCAGGACCATAGACTGTAATTGCACAACCCTCAGTGAGATAAAGGATCAATGAGTCAGGCAGAGGGGATGCATTCCCCCCTCAAATTGAGTGTGGATACACATCTCTTAGAAGATCTGTTTGTCAAAATAACACATTCACGCTTTAAGATAAAAACACCAGAGTTTGCTTGGAAGCAGGCAGGGACCCAATGCTGGCCTTGGTCTGGCTGTTAAGTCCACACTAGAGTCAGATTGACGGCTTTCACATTAGATTTAACAAAGCGAACTAAATGGGCAAACACATCAGAGGTTGTTAAACAGGTTCACTTACAATTGATTGGTATTCTGCTGATCCCTAAATGGGAGCAGACACAACTCTGCCAGCTCTTGGCAATGTAACAAGGGCAGAAGTGACTAAAGAAGTCAGTAGCACTGTATCACTTGATGCTCCAAATAAAAAGGAGATGTAAAATAAAACTTCTAATAGAACCCAATTGCAATCGTGTGCATAAAATAGTATACTGATGGTATTTATCTGTAAAATCCAATATAGCCCTATTGTACACGGGCATCATATCATAGTGGTGTTACAGAGATTAGACTAGATGCATTCTAAACTTGATTAAAAATGCCGCGAGATAACCACATCCATCCCAATCACCATTGGTTTTAAATAAACATGTATTCAAAACTGATTTACAACCCCTGCACCACACACATACCATTATAAAGATACACACAGCTGACAGTTTGATCCCCAAATTACACACTTGCCTCCCTTTTATCATATTTCATCACGTCAGTCTTCACCAGCACAAGCAGTTACGGTCGTACGGCCAGTCACTTGACTTGTTTGTGAGTTCAGGATCATAATTAACTCTGTCCAACGGTAAAATGTGACCTCTCGCAGTTCATACTTTTCTCATGAGATGAAGATTTTCAGTCTGTCCATATCTTCATAAATTACATTTCAGAAAGTTTTTAGAGAGTCTTTGTGTGTGTGTGTGTGTGTGTGTTTTTTTTTTTTTTTTTCACAGAGAAACCCCAGTCAACTTAATTATCACCTAGACAAACTTCGTAGACTGGCCTTGAAACGCCCAGCTATATTGTATGTTTGCTACAATCCAAGCCTTCTCGCTTTTCACCATTTCGCTTTATTATACATCTGTAGAAGGACTGCTTCCACCACACTGAACAAATATTTAAAATAGAGAGAGCAGCTCGTCTAGTATCAGTCTACCAGCAGACCCCGCTGAGAGTCACTTCTTAACATCAAGTGCTCGCTTCTGAAATGAAAGGCAGCAATTAACACATCAAGGTTGAAGATGGTACTATGTTCTCTTCCCCCCCCGTTCGGTCCATGCAGGTAGCTACGGCAAAAGAGGCTTCCTGTTGTATGATAAGCATTTCCTTTGCTGCGATAAGAGGCCCTAGGATAATGCCTGTCAGATGAGGCCAATTAATGATGGCTCGATGTGATGTTTTATCTGTTTAAGGCAAGTCTGCAGCTCCTCTCGCTCACTGTTGTTCCCTCCCAGATAAGCTTTACTTTGTTGACTTTGCCCCAATCCGTTCCAAAGCCAAAGGCACTTATTAGCTACCTATCCGAGAGTGACATGTGTAGCTATAGGCCAGCGTTGAATAATGGTCCTTCATTGTCACCTCTGTAGTTTCTGGATTAACAGTTTGATTTAATTTTGAGCTGTCAGAGGCACAACACAGCTGTCTGACATTTTTGGAGGCAAGGACCAATGCTGTCCCTTAAGCTGCTCAGCAAGGCAGTTTGGATGTTGAATCGCTCATCACACACATTGTTTGTTTTGCTGTGCACAGAAGTGCAATATGCTAGAACAGGAAGCATGAAATGCTAATTAGAGGGCCGGCCAAAGAAATTGATGATGTGGGCCAATCTAATACTTAGTCTGCCAAGCTTTGGGAAATTTTCAGTGCTTTCTGTTTTTGAAAAGTATATATTATAGCCAGATTCATATCAAACTGTTCAGGCCAATTTCAGCATGAAAAAGAGAATGATATATTGACTTTGTATATAATAATACATGCAAGTATTTCTATATACCCATGACTAAATAATTAACCATTAAATATAAGACGAAAGTTTGGTGTTTCCTTCCCATCAGCAACAACTTTATGTTGTGTTTACTGTTACTTGTCAAATGCTAACATGCAAAATCAGCACTTGCTGTGTAACGTTAGCATGCTAGCATTATCATTGTGAGCATTTATCTCAAGTACAGCCTTATATTCCTGCTAGCATGGTGTAGACTCTTAGTCTTACTGGATGACTACTTTTCCTGTCAAAGTGATATTTATTTCTTCACTATTATTATTATTGTTAATAATAGTTTATCTCTTTGTTAAAATATTGTCCTCCGAGGGGAAAAACCCTCACCTTTTTCCAGCTCAGTCGATATAATAACTAAACGGTGCGCAATATTTGTGTTTTTGTATTCAGGCAGCAGGATCATTTACATCAGTTTCACTCAGTTTACATCAGTGAGGACATTTTAGACCACAGCAGACAGCAAACTGAACACCGACACACACCGAGGAGATGAAGAGGGAGAGACGTCGTCTCGACACTTCGTCATGATTTACAATAATGCAGCACAGTGACAGATGTTTCATGGAGGAGACGAGCGTCTGCCTGACAGATACACAGACAGATATTTTAGTCTGCAGTGTATGAACCACAGAACTGCACAGTAACATCAGGAATTATCAAGTCAGCACTTCACACACACACACTTCCCCTCCCTCCTCTCTGCTGCCTGTCTCTTCCTTTGTAGTTAATCCATGTGGAGTAAGTAAGTATTTAAAAGTACACAAATTGGACTTGGAGTAAAAAGTCATGCACCACAGTACAGTAACATTATGATTCCGGATCATAAACTGTTTAAATCAAGTCAGCACGCCTGGTTGGAGCGCTAGACAAGGCGATCCTCCATCCTTTTAAAAAAGCCGCTCTGCACTCCACCCAACTCTCCCCCGCTTGTGCTTCTCACCCGCTCCAGCTCTGCTCACTCGGTCCGATCAGACATAGCATATTTTGCAGTTTGCAAAATCTGAGGCACTCTGCACAGCCTTTTTTTGTTGGAAGCTGTTGCTTAAAAAAATAGTGTAATTTTTTGTAGTTTTTTTCCTTTCACCTATATAATGTATGTATAATTCCATGTATAATAAATGATTTTAATCTAAACTGGGGATTGGACTTTTTTTGACCCCTGCCCTTAGACAGCCTGAGTCCACCACTGTACCAAACCCTCAGAAAGAGGAGAAATCACAAGGAGATGCTCAAAGTGAGAGTTAGCTTAACACAAACCATAAACTGTATCCTATCTTTTCACTATTAGTCCAGTTTAATTTCATGAAAAAGACTTACCTCACTAATCTGCCTCCAAGCCTGCTGTTGTTAAAATCATGGTCACTATTATTGATAAAACCAAATATCTCTGGGTATCCAGCAACAGCCACCTCTATTTTGTCCTCCATCATTGTTGTTTTCAAGCAACTGTAAACTTTGTTGACAGGTAATTCTCTCAATTAATCCGACTGGACTATAGGAAACAGACACAAATGACATCAGACATTTTTCTGCTCTGAGTTTTTTCAACTCAGGGCACAAAGAGCAAAAATGTGAGGGGCAACAAGGGTCTGATGGGCTCAGGGCTCATCATCAGTGCACATAATGTGCACCGCCAATAGAAAACAAGAGGAAAAAGGCGCCTCTCATGACAAAAACTGTGCTCTGTCTGATCAGGGCCTTCTTTCTTTCTGCTGTCTTCTGCGAATCCCTTCAGCTGCACCTTACAAATTAGGCAGAGCATTGGACAGTATTTTGAAAGAAAAATGTGTCACAATTGATCAAACAAAGTTAAACTAGAATATGAAACCCTAATTTGAAATGTAAATGCTGTAGTTTAAGTAAAACGTCTGCCTCTAATGTTCTGCCCTTTCATCTTCTGGATTATATACAGGATTTAATTCCTTGCTGCCTTACACAATGAGATGTACTACTCTTTTTTTTTTTTCTGAACATCATTATTCAGTTGAACACCTGACCTTAGTTCTATTCTTAATAATGGTTAATGTTTTTCTTGAATAATGTATCTACAGCTTTGTGAAATTGCATTAGCTTTGTTAAATTCTTATGTAGAGGTGTGGCGTTCACGCCATCCATCCCTGTATGCTTCAGCAGCAGAACGTGACCCGTTACAATCAAGCAATGGTAGATCATCCTCTGTCATTTGCTATTGATTTGCTGAAAAATGTGAAATATACAGATCTTTTCTTTGTTTGTTGATGCAAATATATTTTTTCAAGTCTGCTATCTACCACAGAGGTATGCGGGAGATGGTTAAGGTTGTGTTGTGATATATTTACAGCTGTCAGTCAGTAACCTCCTGAGACTCAGATAAGATAAACTCCTGAGACGTCGCATCTTACCACTTGCAGTATCAAGGAGCACATACTCCAGTCATGCAAGCCATCCAATTCTATTTGATATATCCCAAGCCAATACAAGCTGTCAGTCAGCATTAAAGTCAGATTCACATATTTACAGAAAAGTTGTGCTGCTGTCATTAGGGAGCAAAGGCCAACAACTCAAGTAAACTACTCAACAGCTGTTCAGAAAAGTCATGCAAATCTTGTTAGGAAGTTTTGAGGTGTTACTTTAACAAACATAGCTATTATCTAGTGGAATAAGTGGTATTTTTATGCCCAGGTGACACGGGAATGTAATTCTTGTTTTTGGCTGTAATTTGGAATGAATGATGACACTCTTGAGCCTCAAAAGAGGCGCAGAGAGTATATTCAAATAATAGAATTTCTCAGCGAGCGTTCTGACCTTTCAAACTTACCTCTTTTTGTGTATGAATTTTATAACATGTTCAGTTTATCAGCACAGATAAAAACTTAAAAGTGACGGCCACAAAAAAAAAAGGAAAAAAAAGGTGAAGTACAGATTGAAAGAAGTGGGATTCGTGAGAGTACTCTTCCCATGGAGAGAATCACTATTAGAAATGGCTGTAGAAATTACTGTACTAAATTGAGCACAATTACTTGAGAGAGAGAGAGAGAGAGAGAGAGAGAGAGAGAGAGAGAGAGACTCCCCCAGACTCTGGAACAGATAAAAACCCTCTGCCCACCTGCAGATCTCAAATTATGTACAGGCTCGTATGGTATCAAGAGGTAGCAAGAGTAACAAGGACTAGAAGTTCTGTTTTTGCCTCGCACACAAACAATAAAACGCTCTGTAGCCAAAGACAGAAAATACCTGTTTTATATCTGAGACTCGCATCCAAAGTAATTGTTATTTAATAGTATAAATCTTTTTCATAGGTTAGTGCTGGAGGATAACAACAGTTTTTTTTTAAAAACTGTTCCACCTGCAAGGATGTCTTCGTTATGCGCATTTGAAAACGGTTATCCCTTCACAGGCCATCCTGCATGGTTATTAACTGCCAGTACGAGACGCTTCAAACTAGAGAACATATATCCACTTTAATAATCAGTTTCAGCAGAAATAGAGCAGGAAAGTCTGCACAATAATTCATCTGCTGCTGTTCATGTTTCCTGAAAAGACCTCAGAATGATATCTGACCTTGCCGACTCGCTAGCGTTAGCTCCCCGGCAGGTAGGGACAGACTGTTGACTCCTGTGACTTCACCTCTTGTAACCAGATAATGCTTTGTAAGAAAACACAAACCAAGTGTGCACATTAGTGCCAATAGTCTGTATTCAGTTTCTTCTTCTCATACGCGACTATTAAAAGGATACTACACTTTCCATGATAACCTACTCAGTATGTACTCACCATTATGCCGATGTGATGATAGGTCCAGATCTTCAGTTCACAAAACAATCCTGGAGTTTCAGCAGAAAACAGGGTAGCAGCCTCATCCAGTACAATGGCAGTGAATGGTGACCACGGATAAAACGTTAAAAATAGCACACAAAACAAACACAAAATGTCTCCATCCCGTTTGTGTGGTGTAATCCAAGTGTCGGTGAGCCGCGACATTAAAAATTAACCGCAAAAAACGCCATTTACACCATGTTTTTAGCAGAAATATCAGCTTTAGCATGTAGCCGGTAGGATGTAAACATGGCGTTGATCTCGCGAGACTTCGTATATATCCTAATGGCCGCACATGCCAAAGTCTCGCGAGATCGACGCCATGTTTACATCTTACCGGCTACATGCTACAGCTATTTCAGCTAAAAACATGGCATAAATGGCGTTTTTTGCGGTTAATTTTTAATGTCGCGGCTTGCAGACACTTGGATTACACCACACAAGCAGGATGGAGACATTTTGTGTTTGTTTTGTGTGCTTCTTTTAACGTTTTATCCGTGGCCACCATTCACTGCCATTGTACTGGATGAGGCTACGCTGTTTCTCCTGAAACTCCAGGACTGTTTTGGAAATGGAAGATTTTCATCCACCATCACATCGACATGGTGGTGAGTATATACTGAGTGGGTTAATCTCGCAAAGTGGAATATCGCTTTAAATTCGCTGCGAGATTGTCCAAACACCTGGAGCACAGAGTGCACTTTACTGAACTGTCATGACAGCTAATATAGCTGATTATTCCTTTGTGCACGTTTTGATTTCCACGATATAGAAATTTGTCAAATGATGTGAAAAAAAAATTGAATTGATATATCTCTATTACGTTAAGCTATTAAAATATTTTCTTTTATCATGTCATCAGAGTTCAGCCTGTGTCTTCTCTCAGATCCGCAAACCCAAACCATAAAAAAAAAGGTAAACCTGCTTGCATTTATAAACAGTGTATACTGTACATACATGCATGCAGACACACACGTCTGCACAGTCATGCTCTTTCAGTTGCACACACATGGCATAGACAAATATTTGGCTCCTCAGCAAAGACAAAAAATAAGTGTTTTTCTGTGGTCATTAGCATCTTGGTGGTCATTTTGTGTCTCTTTGTGGTCGTTTTGTGTCTTTGTGAACATTTTGTGTCTCTTTGTGGTCGTTTTGTCTCTCTTCGTGGTCGTTTTGTGTCTCTTTGTGGATATTTTAATGTCTTGTTGTTGTTGTTATGTTTCTCTGCGTGGTCTTTTTTGTGTCTGTTTGGTTGTCTTGTGTTTCTGTTGTTGTTTTGTTGTTATTTTGAGTCTCCTTGCAGTCATTTTGTGTCTTTTTGTGGTCCCTTGGGGCCCCTTTGGGTCAGTAGTCCCATTCAGTAATACATCCACACACCCATGCATAAATACATGCTTAAACAGATACATATGCACATTAGCCCATAAAATACACACATTAGAAAAGATTGAAACACTGAATGAAATTAGAGTCTTGAATGTCTATGATCATATCTTGAACATCTAGTGAAACCTGATAATGGCGCCCTGAACACCTCCAGTTTGCGTGGAAATATAACGGGGCTTCTGTAATGAACCTAAGTGGGCTCAGATGTACAGTAGCAGAGCTTCTTCACACCTTGAAGCTATTTTCAACTTGAGAATACATCTCACATGATGTCTAAACAGTTAAATGAAAGCAGTGCAGCTAGCTTTTCATTTCTCACCCGTTATTCTGTGTCTTTTTTTTTTTCTTTCTCTTTTTTCTTCTGCTTTGCTCAGGGAGGTGGTGCGGAGCGGTGGGTGGGGGTGGGGTTTCTACTCTTTGTAGTAGTCACAGCTCTAAATCTCATTTGTAATGGTTATCAACTGGTTGGGGTCTTCACAATAGCTAATGGGGAAAACAAATCAGTATTTGCCATGTTTATCATTTGATTAACCTTCATATTATCCCTCTGTGTAATTAGGCTAATTATGACAGGCTTTGCTCTGGCTGTCTGATAGCTTCTTGTACAAATGGGTCTAAAATTTTCTGGCCTTTAACAAATCGAGTGCTTCTTGTGGTTAAAAAGGGACTCCAGGCCAGGTAGGCTGTAGCTGTGAACTATGTTGTGACAGTGTTCCCGTCAAGGATGAAAGAATAATTTGCAATTTAAAGCGTCCACCCAGTGACAGTTTAAAGTGCCTACGTCCTGTCAGAAATAATTGAAGCATGTGATAATGTATTAATCAAATTGATTGTGTAGACAGCTTTTGTTGGTAGATATGAAACAAAGAGCACACTGTTGCACCGCTGATAGGCCTGTAGAAGCAGACATGTAACCGTTGAGAGGTCCGTTGCTGCAACCCGCCCAACAAGTTTGTTCTCGCCTCTCTGGGGAACACTTGCTGCCCGTCAGCTTCTGTCAGTCTGGAATCAGCCCCCCCCTCGTCGGGTTACTGTCTGAGTGTAGACACGATGAGTTGTGATTGAGACCCTCTTCTTCACTGAGCTCTGAGCACACTTGCTTTGACACAACAAAAAGGTGATTTTGCCTGCTAGCTTTCTCACTCCTTGTTGTCATGGCTGGTTTGTGTTAAGTGGCCGGTGTTGGCGAGAGGACTGACTTACAGCAGGTGACTCTGAGACAGGAGTGTTGAAACAGGACGGATTGTTGTTGGTGTTAAAGGTGAAGAGGTGAAGAGGTGAAGAAGAGCTGAAGCTTGACTGTAATGTATTGAGACCCCAGAAAAACCTTTTTTTTCCCCCCACACAGTTGGGTCAGACCTTTGTAAAGTCACTGGTGTAACTTCCTTTTGACAGCTCCTGTTCTTCCTTTGATCAATTGTTGTAGACCAGTGATCAGCGAGTTAAGGACTGTGGGCCAAAATTGGACTGGAACCTAAATTACATGGCTACAGTACATCAAACCTTTGAAGGAGTTTTCAGAAATGTGCTTGTAACAGATCATAGAAGTGTCAGTATTTAATACAGGTGCCATGTGGAGTTTTCTTCTTACATTTACATTCAGTGTTACTATACAAAGTGTGTTGACTCTTAATCTCAATGGGACTGTCCTGTTAAATAAGTCTGAAAAACATGTTGAATTCGTTCACAAAGCCGATTAAAAAAAAATAAAAAATTGAATATCGTATATATCCATGTTTGCTGCCAGTCTTCTTCACTGCCTTTGCTGGAGCTTCTTTGCACATAACCGAAGTGTTCATCAGTGCAATAACATGAAACCGGGATCGAAAATACAAAAAAACTAATAAATAAACTCATAAGGACATTACTACACGGCACCACTAGTGGTTAAAAATCTTAAAGGACCAGTGCGTAGGATTTAGTGGCATCTAGATGAGGCTGAATATTGCAACCAACTGAATACCCCTCGCCTCACCCTCCCCTTCCAAACATGTAGGAGAAAAGTGGACTCAGAACTCTCAAAAATGCAAAAGGCTTTCTCTGGAGTCAGTATTTGGTTTGGCAGCCCTCTATGGAGATATAAACAGCACATAGGTAAAGTAAAAACACATGATTCTGATTTTCAGGTGATTATACCCTTTTACTGATAAAATATTGGTCATTTTAATCAATGATGAGAAGTAATTGTTCAGTGCTATCTCCATCATTTTAATTCTAAAAGAGTTTCATATTTTAAAATACACAAATGATAAATTACAGAAATTATTTTACAGTTGCAAAAGTTTTATCACAAAGAAGACACAGCGGTCTTTTAACATCAAAAAGCGTCTTGTTTCTGTAACTGTCGTTTTGTACAGTTTAGACAGAAATGATGTGTTTTATTGGGAGGTACTGGCTGTGACTGTAGCCCATCTTAGTGTGAAACTTAAAATTAATCAACAATTTAATATCTGATACCTCATACCAAGTAATGCCCTCATTTTTTTTTTTTTATCCCTCTGAGGACTTACCACGACCTCTCACTGTGCTGGGACTTAAAAGTGATGTTTTACTTCACTTAATCCACAGCCTACATGTTTTATAGTAAAATAAGGTTAAAAAAAAAAAAAAAAAAAAAAAAGAAGTCACATTTAAGCTCAGGAAATTCCTGTTTTTAAGGGATAAAAAAGTAAATTCTTACCTACTTTCTCACATTTACATCCACTAAAATCTTAATTTGTTTCGAGGTCACTGTGTGTGATAAAGAACTGCCAGCAATGCACAGATAATGTCAGCAAAATGCATTTTTTTTGCCACGGAACAGTACCTGTGTTACATATTTCAGAACACTGACACCGTAATTAACAAAATTTTTCATTCATTGTATATTTTTTAATGACTGATAAGTAATGATGCCTACATGGTAATTGTGAATGTCTCCTAAAGCAAATAAAAACCACTGAAATTAAATGTAAATGCCTCTAAATTAGCAGCCTCGGTAATTAAATCACATTCTTCGCTCCTCCTGGTGTTGAGATGATCTTGTCGTGTAGCTGAGCTGTTTGCAGTGGCTGTGTTTCAGAACATGATGTTTGACTTGCCCAGTCCTCTTATGCCCTGGCACTGGTATTACGCTCCCAGTATTAAATTTTTAACACTTGAAAGAGGTCCAAAACAGCTTTTTGCTTTTATTAATATGTCAACACACAGCGTGGTGTCACACTTCCGGCACTTTCAAATATTTACCCATCTGCACACAACATTTCCAGATCCATAATGACCACTTGAACTCTTTGCTCTTCCTTGTTTCCAAACAGCGGGACGCGGGGAACGAGCTCTTGTTTGTGTAATGTCACATTAACCTGTTCAGCCATTCAACCAGCCCTCTAAAGCAGAGCAGGTCCAGTGCTGGGAAGACTCGGCAGCAGCCTCTTGCAGATGGGAACCTTTAATTTTTAAAGCGTTTTCATCCGCATGGCTGATCCTCCGCACGTTGCGTCACGAACCGTGAGTGCTAATCCCAGTTGCCTACCACCCCTCTATTTGGTATGAAAAATCTGCCAGCCAAAGTGTATCTCCGTCTTCATCTTTGCAGTGTCTTTTTGAAGTGATGTTTTGATCGGTGCCTAGTGAACCAAGGGCTGTGTAGTTAACTGAACTCCACTCATGGGACGAAACACAAGGTGGGAGAAAAGCAGCATAATTGCCCTTTAAATCTTGGTTCACTTTTCCCTATAGGCTTTAAGAGGAACACAGAGAGTATGATGGACATCACTGGAGATCTTTTTTATATATAATTTGGTGTGTAAAAGAGGTTTTTGTTCATTTTCAAGTGCAATCTTGACTATTGTGTAAAGTAAACCAGCCAATTGCTCTGAATCATGGACACCAGCTGTGGACACCAATGCTACTGGCCATGATTTTTTAAAAAACTTTTATTTATTCATTAAAATTTCACGCATTGACACCTGGAAGCTGCCAAGTCTGATCCACTGGCTACTAAGCAGCTCTGCTGAAGCAGGTGGAAGATTAAGGGTCTCTGTCAAGAGTACCTCAGTGGTGATTAAGACGAAAAGGGCAAGGGCTGCTCTTTTGCTTTCCCCACTCAGAAATGTCCCTCCAATCCAGGAATCGAACTGGTCCCAAGCTCGCCTCTCTAATCTTCAGACCACAACTGCTCTGGTACCCTGGTTCCTGATGTTTTTATCAGTACTTCAAAACAGTGTAGCATCAATTCATCGAAATTGAAGTTATGTTTATAACACCTTTATGTTAAATAAAAAAGTTCCACTATGGTGCAGTTGCAATGTACCCATCAGTGTAATTTTTAAAGTGATATGATCTGCAAATTGCAAAAATACTACCCATAGAGGACAGACAGATAGAGACCTGTCCTTAGTCCCAGTGCTCACATAACACATGCACAGTACCTGCTTAAAATGTTATGGTATACTCAAAAATAATGTAGCCATACGCTTAAAGTTGTTATAATCAACATTTTTATACAGTAATATAGGGACAGTTTACCCAAAAATCAAATATTCATATTTTTCCTGTGGCCTGTAGTCTTATTTATCAGTCTACATGGTAATGGTGTGAGTTGCCGAGTTATGGAGATATGTCTGCTCTCCCTCAAATATCATGGAAGTAGATAGCAACCGGCTTGCGGTGCTCACTGCGCCAAAGAACATACATTTGAAAAATTCAACAGCAATATCTCTTTCCAGAAAACATGACCCAGTTACTCAAGATAATCCACAAACCTTGTTGT
>JAJHUR010083718.1:8102-55216 GCA_027495735.1 Lutjanus campechanus | reverse complement strand
CCTTTGATAAGCCAGGAGAACTCTGGAAGGGAAGTTTTCCCAGAGTGAACAGAGATATAAATCTAACTGTCCGGCTTCATGCACACCTGCTCTCTACCTGTGAGACTCCTGCAGGTCAGATTCAGGGCATACTGTCTCGAGAGCAGAGGATTGTGGGTGAAATTACTCACCAGGTCTCTGATTTAGATGAGGTTTCCATTTTCTGCTCTACTTTTTTTATTTTCACATCAACCCCATTCTGATGTTCGACTTGTGTTGACTTTCTGCCGTCACTTCCTTTGTGTCACTTTTTCCCCTCATGTCTGCAGCTCAGTGGGTGAGGGGCAGAGGGGGCAGAGGGGGCAGACGGGGTGGTACCCCTCAGTTAACTCACTTTCTGTCATACGTTCTGGTTATTTTGAGGGAAAACATGAAGAGAAGTGTTGGCCTGTCTTTCCACCACCTGTCAAGTCAAATTTGAGCTGCTGCTTGTCCTCTGGCCATGTGTGTGTGTGTGTGTGTGTGTGTATGTGTGTGTGTGAGACCCGCCGTGTGTTTAGTGGCCCTGCCTCTCCCATTAACATCTTTAAATTACTGTGTTTAAGCTCAGTGACCATTTCACCTGTGTGACCTCAGATAGGTCAGAGTGAGTTGTAGGTATTTTTGCAGGTAGCTGAGATAGACTGTTTTCTTGGCACTGAAAGTTGAACTTTGTGTGCAAATATTAAAGATTTTTGTTCAGAAAAGAGTCAGAATGGGTGTGGAATAGATGGCAAAAATTTGAACATGAGCTGAAACAGTCGGCCGATTATTTACAGAATAAAAATAACTTTTTAAAGGTTTTATTTGTGCATTTTAGCGTTTACTGATGTCTTCTCTTTAATAAAACATTATAATCTGAGTCTCTTTGGGTTCTGGACTGTGTATCAGACAAATCAGTTAATCACAGTGGGGTATTTACTATTTTTGACATATTTTAAAGGTGCTGTAAGCAATTCTGGTGAAAGATGGTTTGAGATTGTTAAGTATATTTTCTAAAGTCTCAAAACAGAGCCAAGAGGAGGAGCAGTCTTGAATTACATTATGCTGACAGTTTATTATGGAACCTTTGCCCAGATGATGGCAAAAATAGGCTTCCTACCAGAGCTTTAAAGACCAGAAGTGACGTCTTCAATTTGTGTGATTTGTGGGCAGAAATTTGGTTTAAAACCAGCAAATGTTTTGGATTTTTTTGCTTACTAAATTTCTTAATTAGTTAATTGTTTATCAAAATAGTTGATGTTGAAATGAGTGCTTCTTTCAGCACTAGATGACTTTTTCACCCATTGTCTTGCACACCGGTTTTGCAACCTGCCAGTTCAGCATAGTTGAAGTTCTGAGCTAAAACATTTAAGAAAAATACATTATTTTTTAGTAATTTTCTAGACTACTTAATGTCAGTCCTCACAGGAAATAAAGTCTCTAGTGGCCCTTTCTTTTTTTTTTTTACAAACTACAGGCTGTGTTTCAGGAATTTTTTACACAAATTTGTTGGCAACAAAACCACCAACTTGTGTTCCCTCTGGTTCAGTTTCTGTAAAACACTCCTGTGATCTATGCACCATTTGTGGCTTTGCTTGTTCTTCTTTTACTTCCAGGTGGCTTATTATTTTGCTCGATGAATCATTGCTCAGGACAACAAAGCTCTATAGCTTCCGCGACCCCGCCGACACCAACTCGCTAGCTGTCAGAGGCAAGAGCGATGGTGCGTGTGCCGTGGAGGAGAAACTTTTCCTCCTCTGTAGAAGCTCCATGTTGTTAGTGATTAGTGGGATCTGCTGTCCGACGCTCGCTTTTACGCTCTGCTGCCATCTCAAGTCATTTGTCTGAATTCCCCAAAACCCCTGAGGGTGGGAGAACATGAGGAGGAAGGGGAGGGTAAGGTCAGGAGGAGGTGTGTGTGTCTGTGGGGGGAGGTTGGTTGAGGGAAATATACAGTTGGGAGAGATTCACAAGCCGCAGCTCTGTCCAGACCGGGCTGTTTAGCAGGGTGGGGCACCAGATTTCAAAGTGAACACACAGCAGCGGTCGCTCGGCAGGACGAGGCAGCACATGTTCACTTTCTCTCCAGAGTCTTTTTGTCTCACTGCAGCCCAATTTTCACTGATTACAGCAGAGAGGCAGGGGAAGCCTAATAAGAGCTCTTGAAGTCGTCGAGATAACCTCGTCCTTTTCAGAGAGGAAACTGTTGTTTGTAGGGTTGCAACTACTGATTGTTACCATTAATGTGTTTTACAATAGTTCCTTTAGAAAATGTCAGAAAGGTGACATCCTCCAATTTCAGCTTTTGTCCAACCAACAGTCCAAAACCTAAAGAGATTCAACTTATAGTCTACTATAAATTTCTTGGAATTAGTAATGTTCTTTCCTATGAACTTTTACTTTTTTTGATTGAGCCCCGTTCAGATTTCTGCTTTATTGATGCCAGTCTGCTTTTGTGGGTTATGACAACTTGAAATTACACCCCGTTCCCTTAACTTGGTGTTTTTATTTCAGTAAAAGTGTGTCAGTCAACACTGCAACTGAGCTGTTTTTGTCTCTTTGTGACTGGGAAAGAAGTTCGAGAGAATGTAAGAGAAAATTATATTTTGTGATCAAATAGTGTATTATGTTAGATATAAAATGGTCCACCCAAATTTTTGAAATTGTGTTGTTTAAATTTTCACTCATTTCAACTCACTGAACTAAACATATCATTAGGTCTGGCTAACATTTAGTCATTTGAACATTAGCAAGATTATTCATTATATTTAACAAACTGAAATAACACACTAAGGTTACTATAAAACTTTATTGTTAGGCTGTTAAGAGGCAGTATTGAACGTTGGGGTAAAGCTAATAATTGAGTCACAAAACTGGAAACTTTTTGGTTGATTTGCCTTAAATTTAGGTTGCACTAATGTAACTGCTGATTTGAAAGCAACATACATCTGACTTGGAGTAATTGTGTTTATGTAAGTTGCTCCAACTCTTTTTTTCAGTGTGTTGGGCAATTTGCATAATTAGCATAACTAGCTCATTATCAGTTGAAATGCACAATTATTTGAGGCCATTTTTGCTAGTATGTTATTATTATATTACTACAGTAACAGAGGAAAACATAATAGTAAAAATTATAAAGTTATTTTTGATATTTTGTCTTTAATGGTCTTCACTGGTAAGCTGATAGTATAAAGGCAGACAGGAAGAGAGGGGAGACAGAGAGGTATGACATGCAGCAAAGGTATGCAGCCAGAATCAAACTGTTGACGTTGTTATGTGTTTCGGCCACCGGGGCACCAGCACTAGTTGATTCAAGGCTTATTGTCCTACTGCATGCATGTCACAGTCTTTGGATGAAAGTCTTGTGACTCAGAGTTTTGGCTGTTTTCATGCTTTTATGTCAGTTGTTAAAGTTTTCTGTCATTAAGATTCATGACTTCATGACTGTTGCAGTCATTAGCGTTGGGTTAAATCCTCAGGGAACTATCAGTCAGGAGTGAAAATCAGTGCACACTCACAGATTTGCTTTTGCATTGCATCATTTTCAAGAAGACAGATAACACTCATGTCACGATACCACTCACCTAAGAGTACCTATACTCAGCTATTAACACATTATGTCTTGTTTGTTTAACTAATAGACAAACAGAATTGTAAAAAAGACAATTTGTAGTGTTAGATGGCAACTATTTCTTGACATACAACAGTTATCCATCAATTAACAATAGGAAGTCACTGGACCGGATGTTGTCTGCTAAGAAATAGGCTAGCCAAAACAAATAAGTCTACACAAAACTAACTGATGTTTTATATCTATGTTTGTGTATGGATTTAACAAAAAAAACTAGCATGTTTATTAAGTTAGCTTTAGACGTGTAGGTAGACACATATTTTAATGTTGGACAGAACCAGGCTAGCTGTTTCCCCCTGCTTCAAGTATTTATGCTAAACTAAGCTAAATGCCTTCTAAAGCTCCTGCCTCTAAAACCAAAAGTTTTAGTTTTTACACTTTTGCTTAAGTTGGGATTAAACAGATGAGCTACAACATGTTAATTAGCGAGCTTCAGAGGTGCTGGTTTAGACAGACCCAGGCTAGCTGTTTCCCCCTGCTGCTTCTACTCTTTGCTGTATTTATGCTAAGGAAAGCTAATCACCTACTAGCTCTAGTTTTCGACTCAAAACGCAGACATGAGTGGTATAATCTTCACATCGATAGATAAATCGTGGCAAGAATGTGAATGAGTATCCCAAAATGTTGAACTGTTATTTAGAGGGATAGAGGTGCTATTTTTCAACTTTCCCCTTGGTTCCAGTCGTTATGCTATGCTAAGCTAATCACCTTCTAGCTCTAGCTTCATACTGAAAGCACAGATATTGATCTTCTTATCTTTAGGTAAATGGAGAGAATATGATTGTATATTTCCCAAAATAATGAACTGTTTATATAGCAGAATTGAGGTTCTTGAATGTAGGTTTTGAACTTTGGAGTGTTCCAAGCTAGCTGTTTCCCCCTACTCCTGGTTGTTATGCTAAGCTAAGCTAACCACCTCCTACTTCTAGCTTTATACTGAAAGCACAGACAAGAGAAATATCTTCTTATTTTTCAGATGAATGTTGGCAAGAACATGCATGTTTCCCAAAATGTTGAACTACTTATTTAAAATGATGCAGTTGCTTGTGATTTTTTGAATTTTGGAGAGATTCAGCTTAACTGGTTCTCCCTGCGTCCAGTCGTTATGCTAATCTAAACTAACCACCTCCTGGCGCCAGCTCTATGTAGGTTAAATTAATAAACCACTTCTATTTGCATGAAATTGTACTTAAAAAGTATTTTTTTTAATTAATGAAATATGAGCTTGATGTTTTTCCCTCAGGGCAGCTGTTTAGTTTTGTATAATTCCACCTTTGAGAGTCATAATTACTCATGGGATCAGATCCTGATCAGAGGTTTGGGGATCGAGAGGCTAGTGATTAAGTGAACTGTGTGTGGTTTTGCAATCCCTCACTGGTGAGTCATTGGAGAGTCTTTTATCATCGCCGAGACTGTTTACATGTAGGAGATGGCCTCTGCGAAGAAGATATAAAGGAGGAGCGGGGGGAGAAAAAACAAAAAAAAAATAGAAAAGAAAGCAAAAGGGAAAAGAAGAAGAAGAAGAAGGCGGGAGGAGAGACTGGATGGAGAGAAAAAAGCACAGGAGAAAGGGAGGGCAGGAGGGGGAAAGTGTGTTGTTGGGGGGGGGAGTAGCAGCCATGTTCTGTTCTCCAGGTGTTTTCTTCTCCCTCCCTCTGTTTCTCCCCCTCCTGCCTCCCTCATTGTGGTGACCTTGACTTAGAGGAATGTGCTCCCTGTTCTGTGTCAGGAGAGGGCAGAGGGGGGAGAGAGAGGAACTCCTCCGGCAGTCTCACCCACTTTTCAATCCCACCTACACGTTTCAGTTTCCTTCACTGTCTCTACGTCCCCGGGGACAAACTGAGGTTGAGGAATGAAGTTTTTTTTTTTTGTGTGCGTGTTTTTTTTCTTTTGTGGTTTAAGTGTTTGCAGAAGAGTTATGGGATCTGCAGACGTTTCATGTTTTTGGATGTTTGCAGAAGCTCGTGTAATCATATTACCTTCCTTCTATAAAAAGCAACATGAGAAATTTTCTGCAAAAGCTATTTTTTCTGTGTTGACAAGGCTGTGTATGAAGCATTACAAAAATGAACCCAGTGAACTGAACAGATCTGTATTTAAAAACAGGAAGAAAACAGTTTAATCGCCTGAAATGATTTCAGTATAAAAGACCACTATTGATCAAATTCTGTACTATTTATCTTCTCCTCACCATAAACATGCAGTCTTCAGGAATTAAAACCTTGTATTGTTTTTGTTGCACTGTTGCCTTGTTTGTTGTGCTGACAGGTTGTATATTTTGCTAAATATATGTGAGCTAAAACCATGACTTGAGTAGGATTTACCCTGTAAAGCCTGACCATGTGCCAAAGTGTTTATTGGACCGTTTAACAAAATAACAAAAACAATTCTATATTATTTACATATATTATATTTTGTTTGTATCATATTTACATTGGACATTTATGAAAATTCATTGATCACAGTCATTTTTATTTTAGAAACGATAAGTCTGGTTTATTTCTCTTGGAAAATCTGGCACCTTTGAATTGGTTCCTTTTTTTAAAACAACTTTTTAGTTCAAATTGTGGTCATCAAAAAACAGCTTGGTCAATGTAAACTGAATTGATTGATATAACATGCAATTATGATTGTCAAGGAATAGTGAAAATCAATTAAAAAGACTGTTAGCAAGCGCTCAGTCACTCATAATTGCAGGTTGCATATGTTAAAAAAAATCCTATAAATATCTAAATTTCCACTCTAGATTTATCTTAAGATGACATGTCAGTCTTAAATTATTTGTTTAACAGTCTATTTGGGATTGTGGTGGAATGATGCAGATTGCATTATGAAATTCAACAGAGCGATGATTGAGGGATTCACAAATAAATCATCATAGGTACCTGCTGTATCACATTTGATAGACACCTTTTAACACAATTTTATCATGAAATGAGGTACAAACTATTAAGTAATTATATATTGTTAGATTGTTGAAATATTAGTCACAATATGAACGTTATTTGTACCATAACCTTTTCAAAATTAGCAATGCGAGTCACTATACATGAAGGCAGCCATGTTGGATTTTGCACCCAGAGGGCAGCTGCAGCCTGCAGTGCACTAATACTCCATCAGAGGGCAGAGGACATGTCTCAGATTACATACAACAGGTTTTTCATTAAAGTATTAATTATATTGATGTTGTGCAGGTCTCAGAAACTCTTGTATCAAGTATGATGCAATGGTGCTACAGGGAAACACTGATCCAACTTTTTCCCTCACAACACATTTGACGATACCAAGAACTGATTTGGATGGTCCCTTTCCACTTCAGCCCCGAGGGCGTGATGTCCATGATTTCCAAAAACAATCTGAAATGTGGACTTGCCAGAGCACAGCATACTTTTCTACTTTGTGTCAGTCCATTTCAGCTGAGCTCAGACCCAGAGAAGTCCGTGGCATTTCTGGATGTTTTTTTAAATATGACTTTCACTTTGCATGGTAAAGTAGAGAACTTGCATTTGTCGATGCAGCGACAAACTGTGTTTAACGACAACAGTTTTCTGAAGTGTTCCCGAGTCCATGTAGTATCCTTTATACAATTATGTGCAGTTTTTGATGCAGTGCCGCGGGCAATGAATGTTGGTTTTCTGCCTTCCCCTTACATGCAGAGATTTCTCTGGATTCAATCTTTTAATGA
The DNA here is from genome assembly GCA_027495735.1 of Lutjanus campechanus. Taxonomy (NCBI): domain Eukaryota; kingdom Metazoa; phylum Chordata; class Actinopteri; order Lutjaniformes; family Lutjanidae; genus Lutjanus; species Lutjanus campechanus. The sequence continues at coordinate 47,900 of JAJHUR010083718.1, read as the reverse complement.
TGGTGAAATCCTTAAATTCCTGCAGCTCTGTGTTGAGAAACTTTGTTCTTAAACTGTTGGACTATTTGCCCACATAGTTTTTCATAAAGTGGTGATCCTCACCCCATTCATGTTTGTGATCAACTGAGCCTTTTGCCGATGCTCCTTTAATACCAAATCATGATACTGTCACCTGTTACCCATTAATCTGTTTGCCTGCTGAATTTTCCAAACAAGTGTTTTTTAGCATTCCACAGTTTTCCCAGACTTTCATTGGCCTTGTCCCAACCTTTTAGAACATGTTGCCGGCAGTGAATTCAGAAGGAGTGTATATTCACAAAAAACAAGAAGATTTATCACATTGAACATTAAATATCTTGTCTTTGTACTGCATTCAATTGAATAGAAGTCAAAAAGTGTTTGCAAAACATTGCATTCTGTCTTTATTTACATTTTACACAATGTCACAACTTTTTTGGAATCGGGGTTACATTTTTAGTACTCATAATAGAACAGGTAACATTAGTTAAACAATATCTACAGAATAAATTATTTTTGAGTTCCTTGATTGTTACTACCTCCTTCCCCAACTTCACATCTTGTTCCCTTGTATGATATTGTACCAACATGTATGTACTGGTGCATATTATAGCAGTACACCATTAGTACCAAAAATTACGCCGCAGGTTGGGAAGTTATGTTGTTAAAATTCAAAATTGTGGTGCAGTATCTGTGGATTTCAGATATTTTACATTTTCAGTTTCATTATTGGTCCTTTAGTTGTAATAAGTTCAAGTGGTCCAATCTGGTTTTTTTTTTCTTATAATTGATCAAAATGCCTGATCAATCCAACTTTGCTCAAAACTGTAGTGGAAAAACAAACATTCGTCAGCAAGCTAGTCAGAGTCATTTTAAGGAAAAGGCACCTGTCCATCACACTTAAAATTAAATTTCAAATTAAAAGCTCCAGGTGTGATAAGCACAGTGGCAGCATCAGTTAAAAATCACACAGCAGACAGAACACAACATGTAAACCTGCTGTTCAAACAGGAGACGTACCATTAAAACATAAACAGAGCAACAGCAGGTTTGCTTCATGTACAGTAACTATTATCAGACACAAGCTGTTACAAGACAGACCAACTGTACGCTGCTGCACGTGGCATGTGTGCTATCTATCAAAGTATGTTCGCCCATCTGCACAACACAGTGATAAAAAAAATATTTCCATTCACGAACAGAGCAGGCTCTGACACGTCAAAGGTCACAGCATTCAGATCACTTCTTTCAATGGTTTTACACCTCAGCTTAACAGACAAGATATTTTACAGTTTTAACAATAAATGCCTTTGACCAAAATGATGTGACAGCTACAGTTACAAGTTACATTTCTGATTAAGATTTTATAAATCAAATATATGATCAGTATAAAATATCCATCATTACAGATGAAACTACCCGACGTTACATAAAACACACTCAAGACATGTTTTATAACTCAATAACTTAGTAAACTAATTTTATGAAAACTGCTTATTGTGATCTTGAACTGATATTTCAGTCCGCTCCACAAAATGATACATTACTTCTCTTTGCTGCAAAAAATAAAGTCAGAAGACAAGAAAAAAAAGAACATTTAACAGAAAGGAAAAGTTTGATTATTCAGTTTTTCTGATTATTTTCACTGCATCCAAGGAAACAAAACAATGGAGATAAAGCAAAATCTCAAATGATAAAACCCTAATTTAGAGCCCAAACAGACTAAAACATACCAAGAAAGAAATATGTTGTGATGGCCAGTATCTGCCCTGTACCTCCATATTATCAGCCTGTTTCCAGACGTCTGAATTGCTGCTCAAATCTTTGCATTTATCAGTAATTAAAACAGTGATGAAGTGAAACAAAATGATTAAGTTTAATTTTCAGGTGACCTCACAGTTGTATCCACAGTGTTTTGGTAGCAGTAGTGTTGTATTGAGGATCAGTGATGATGATATTTGGTTGATCAGTCTGTCCTGTTTTTAATGTTTTGCTGATTCATGTGTTTTTTGTTGTTTTTTTGCGTGTGTGTCCTGCAGGAGCTGTGCCAGTGTCGTCCGTCTGATGGGAACTGTTCGTGCTGTAAAGAGTGCATGCTGTGTCTGGGGAACCTTTGGGAGGAGTGCTGCGACTGCGTGGGTGAGTGCGGCAGCGTCTGATTTATTAGCAACATAATTTTAAAGCTGACCGCAGGTTAGTCAGCATATTATTTTGAACTAGATGGTTTAGCCCACACAGTTTTAAATGGACTGAGCAGGTTCAAACAGGCAGTTCAGTAAGACACAACACATGGCTGCTGATGACGGCTGAGCTCAACATCTGTAAAAGAGATCACTGCCAGACATGACTGCATATGAGTTGTATAAATGTGAGTTTCTCAGGTTTGAAACCAGAGGAGTGAAATTGAATCACAGGATAATTTAAAGGGACGCTTCACCCGAAAAGTCTTGACTCCGTTTTTATTCCATTTTTGCTCCATTTTGTTTTAACTGCCAGGTTTCATTTCTGCTTAATCTTCTATTTTTTAAACCAGTAATTTCAGACAATATCACATATTTGAAGAGAAAAAGTGCTCTAAGCAGGTCCAGTGATATGCATTAAATGGCATTTAAATGCATGCATCTGGTGCACAATGGAAAGGAGCAATTTCCAGCTGATCCCAGCTGTTTAAACCTAGAGAAAATTATAATAAATGGGAAACACCGGGCCTCCTCCACATAAAAAAAACTTTGCCAGGTGTAGTTTAGTAGAAAGAAAGTAGTTCCTACATGAAACTGCTCACAACATTTATATACATTCCACGTAATAACCACAGTATGTTGACATTAACTCATTATAGCCAATATCATCATTAATTTAAATAGGCTATTACAATCATTGTCAGGGTTGTTGCATTTATCTTTTAACATGCACATAATCTGATTTTTGAAGTAAAACTCTTGAAAGTGAGTTGAAAGTGACCAGTTATTTAGTGCCTTTGGCTTTTAATACAACAGTAGAATGAGTCTGGTTAAGCTGCAGTACAAACAACAAGCAAGTATGTAATATAAACAGTGTAAAAAGATGTCATTATGTACAATTAAACTAATGTTAAATACTGATATCAGAAAGTAAAAATATGGCAATGAGCCCTCTGATTGATCAGACTGTGATTATAACATGTCTGAAATGATTCTGGCACTGATCTCGTTCCATACATGAGACCCAGCTCATTCTCAGTCTTGTTAATCTCTCAGTCGCCTGCCGCTGCTGAACACTTTCTCATGTAAAAAGCCTGTGAAAACTGAGACTGTGGCTGTGATGCACTTGACAGTTGAGAAGCTCGCAGGTTTAAAAAGGAACCAGTTTGTTCAGAGTGTTGCTGCTCTGATACAAGATGAGTGTGAGCTGAGTGAAGCCAGATACCGAAGGTGCCTCTGAAAAGTGACACCGTGGAGGTTAATGCAGAGCAGAGAGGAGCTCTGTTCAACAGAGCAAAGGAGGACATTAAAGGAATAGTGTCACTACTAAACAGCATGTACACATGTGGACAGGAAGTCTCGAGGTTTTCCAGAAGATCAAAGGATGAAGAAGCCAGAAGAGAGCGGGGAAGAGGAGGTCGACCTGCTCAAATGAACTTTGACTCTCAGCCTCCTGCCGAGGTGTGGTGGGGGTATAGCTCCCATTGAGATCCAAAACAACCGGATTTGTGAAACAAGAAAACATTTGGCTGGTTAACTCGTCTCTTCGTCCGTAACCTGCTTCAAATCAGCAGAGGTGGGGTCAGACACTGAAGCACAGACTCAAAGAATGGGGCACATTTGTAAATGGAGCAGAATGTTTTGAGACTCAAATTTAAAGACCTGGTTCTTAGATTATGAGACAACGGGCCCCTGGACACAGACATGTAAAGGCCCCCATGCCCCATGATACTATCATTTAAAGGCCATTTTTGGTGTTTTTTTTGTGTCTCTTGTTAGTGTTTTGCTCCTCTTTGTGATTGTTTTGTGTCTCTTTGTAGTTATTTGACATTCCAACAAGAAATATTAACAGTCGCTTCATACAGAGGTTCTGGTCCAGGGGTCGCTGGTACTATATCAGACTAATGGTAGGGGAGGCATCAGGAAGGCAGGGCTGTTACCTCGTGAGGCAGCTGGATTCACAAGATCATGAGATGATGTGAGAATCCATCTTGCCAGACTTCAAGTTATCTGTTAGTGTCCACATCAAAAGTGGTGAAGCTAATCAGCATCCTAGGAGGGACTGTTGGTAGCTACGGGTGTGGTTTTAGGTGTGCAAACAGTGAGAAGTGTCCATGGAAGCGGTGATCTGATTGGTTGACGTTAGCTTGTGTTAGATGTGATAGACAGATAGTTCATCCAATCACCTGCCAAGTGGTTTTTGCCCTTTTACAAACTCTCCAGGTGTTTCTGTGTAACAAGCCATCTGTTGTATCAGGTTAGCAGGGTGCACAATTAATCAAATATTAATATTGATCACAATTTTGGCAATGAATGATGTTCGACTGTGATATTAAATGATGCTTAAAATGCCTGCTCCACTCATAGAAAACTCCACTGCATATCAAATCAACCACCTCCTAAACTAACAGCCAGCCACCCTGCAGCAGCTGCACCAGCCTGTGAAAGATTTCCTGGACGTCACGCCTTAAGTCCACAGTAGAAGAGTAAAGAACAGCAGAGAGCAGATGGGCAAAAGGACTAGTGATGTTAAGCAAGAACAAATTAGACATGAAAAGTGCATGAGACTTTTGTCTCTGCTGCAAAACAACACAACTTATTTCAGACCTGCAAACTCGTAAGAGGTGAAATAGGTGACATGCTCATAGACCAATCCCCTATAGGGGGGGCGTTGGTGGCATCCTCCCCCAGAAGAAAGATTTTGTGACTTTAACACAGATGCAGCAGATGTATCTACTTTTACTTTTATCTTACTGAGTAAGGTACTAAAGTAAAAGTAAAGTGAAAAGTGCTAAGTAGGGTGCTACAGTAAAAGGAAAGCTACTTTACTTAATACTTTTACTTAAGTGCTTTATGCATAACTTTAAATGCAGGATTTTTACTTGTAATTAAATATTTTTAAATAGTGGTATTAATGCTTTTACTTAAGTAAAGGATCTAAGTACTTTTTCCATCACTGCAGATCAGAATCTGATGGGTCACCAAATACGGTGAAACACCATCGCTAGTACTAAGACTTATTTTGCTGAGTCACCAGTTAACACGGTTGCTCTTCAAACCAGAACACCAGTGCGTCTTGTTTCATTACGTGTTCATTTTTATTTCCCTCATAACTTATGACAACGATGGACGTAAAAATCGGATAACAATATGGATGCAGTGGGAGTAAGGCTTAACAGAATTATTCTGGACTGTATCATTAAATTCACTTAGGTTATGTTAGGTGACGTGCTAGCAAGCTGGCACACTTTCCATTATTAATAGGCTGGGAAAGATGTGATAGGTTATGTTAGGACACCCTTCAACTTGATTTGGCAGGTTAACGTTACTTTAGCAACTAGTTACCGAACGTTAAGTTATTTAAACAGCATATTGCGTAGTCTGGAGCAAAAAAGACTTACCTTGTTTCTATGTTTGTGTTCAAAACTAGCCTTCACACACATTCATGTTTAAGAAGGAATTGTGATTGTGATTGGCCAAAAGACTCGTGATGTCACACCAAAGATATTTTATTGTGAAGAAGATCGTAACATGACAACAGCTTCCTGATAATTATGTTCCACATTACAGATGTTTGCCTCTCCCTCTTTTTTCCCGTTTTTAATTTTAATTTTGGGCAAAAAAAAAAACTTTTGGTGCAGCACTTATTTATATTTTGCTTCTTGGAGATGCACTGTGAAGAAGGACCAGTCTTATTCTGATACACAGATTTGGTACATTAGCAGGAATGTAAAATAGAAGTGACAGCAGTGCTGTTAATTTAAATGTGAAAATGCAATAAAACCATTTTGTCCTAAAAATCAATAAATTATTGTGATCTCAGTATTTTCAATACTGTGATTATCATTTTGGCCGCAATCATGCAGGGCCAGTGGCACCCTTGGCTGCCCCTCCGGCTCCGCCCCTGCAAACCAGTAGGCTCTCAGATCAGCTCTGACAGACAGATATTACTGTACGTGCTGACAAGGAGGCTTTATTAAAGCTCTTTGATGTGGAACACAAATACAAGTTTCTGACACAGAGCACTGAGCTCGCTGCTGCTGCTGCTGCTGCTGCTGCACAGATGTGGTGGTGGAGGTGGTGGTGGAGTTTTCCTCTTGGACAGATCTTTTTACAACACACTGAGGATAGCCTGTAGCTTTAAGCAAGTATATTTCTCATTTATCTGTTTTTTTTTTTTCTTCCAGCGCTAGCCTTATGACCACTTTTAGTAAGTTTCCACTCTAAACATGTTATCTGTGCCAAACGCTGGCTACTTTGAAGTGTGTATCTGAAAGTGGTTAGAGCGGCCCAGTGGAGGAGCAGAGAGGAGAGGACAGTTTGTATTTTAGAGGAAGGGAGGAGGAGGAGGAGGAGGAGAAGGGAGGGAGGGAGGACCCATGTGTATGTTTTATCTAAAACAGCTGCTCTGGCTCAGCCTTTAGCACTGGTCTGTAATCCAATTCCTCTGTCAAACTCCGTTCCCCATTAAATGATTTAGCCATTAGCTATAATTCACTTTGACTCATTTAAAGGGTTAGGGAGATCATATCTGAGGATGTGGGGACTTTGTCAAGTGATTGCTACTGTATTTGGAAATTAAATGAAGTGTTAAAAGGACCTTAATTGAGACAAGATACTCTGACAGCCGTGTGGTTTCACAAAACTGCCCCTTTGTGAGTTCAAATCACGTGTGAAACCACTGAACTGTTAAACATGTTTATTTGAGTAAAAGTATGATTCGCAAATAAACTGCTGCCTTGCCAAAGCACTTAAAGGGTCAGTTCACCCAAATCACAAGAGGGAAACATAAACTTCACTATCGAGACATGTACACAGTTTTGGTTTTATTCTTCTTTGAGATCTGCCTCCACCCCAATCAAGGCTATGAGATTCTCAGCGGTATCAATACTTTTTCATTGTATTTTTCACTGTGTGCAGGTTGTATTTTTTTAAAGAGGGGGAAAAGTCTATTTTGTGTGCCGAGGACTTTTTTTTTTCTTTTGCTATCGTATCAAAAGAGATATTGTTTTTTTGTTGTTGTTGTTGTTGTTTTTAAATAGAATTATTGTTTCAAAGTTTGAGTTTAAGATTCTGGTATTGTGACAACTCTCTACCAAGCACTGGGGACTAGCAACATGGTAGAAAACAATTTAACCTCTGGGGTCAACCGCCAATGTTTTGGATCTTCCGGTGTAGTCAGTGGGTATCTGGATAACGGATATCTGGGCCAAGACTTCCTCTTCTGTGTGCTGGTCATTGTTTACAGTCTGATACAGACTCAAGAACAAGAATGTAGGTCTTCCAGTCATTTCCAAGATTGGATTTTGGCCTCTTTTTTTTATTTTTTGGCTTGTATGCCTTTAATTGATAGGACAGATTTAGACATGACAGGAAATGAGGAGAGAGAGTGGGGAAAAGACATGCAGCAAAGGGCCACAGGCGGGAGTCGAACCCATGGCCGCTGCAGAGGACTCACAGCCGCCATACATGGGGTGCACATTCTACTAACGGAGCTTCCCAGGCGCCCCGGATTTGGGCCTCTTTTTCTCTCCACACAGACTGTCTACCTGTATTCATCCAAAGCTTACTTAGACAGCAAACCGTACCGGAACGTTTTGGTACCAAAATCTTGTTTCTGGCCAACAGATTGTGCACTCTTGTGCAGGTATTTGTTTATCGAGATTAGTGTGAATTAATAACAGACTAAATGTTTTTAGGCTGAATTAGCTAGTGAGGCTTGATGAATGTCTGGTGATTTTTTAAGGGTCTAATTCATCAATACTGTGAGCAGTACAAGCTACTCCCCATTCACCTCCGTTGTATTGGGTGAGCGACAAAACAGAGAGAAATATTTTATCCCAAAACCTGTGCAAATAAAACCAATGCTACCTGCAAGGCTGAATAAATGAGCAATTAGGTAATGTTCGTGAACTGACCCTTTAATGTCTGCCCATCTTTTCAACTCAGGGATGTGTAACCCCAAGAACTACAGCGACTCTCCGGCCACATCAAAGAGCACAGTGGAGGAGTTGCACCGTCCGATCCCCTCACTGTTCCGCGCCCTCACAGAAGGCGATGCACCAATCAACATGATGGTGGTGTCCTTCCCTGTTGCCGAGGAGCTCTCCCATCACGAGAACCTCGTGTCCTTCCTGGAGTCACTCGACAACCAGCACCAGAACGTCTCCGTTCCTGGCAACAGCATCCATGCCAGCTACGACACTCAAGGTAATGCTTGAACAATTAAAAGCATTAGTTCACTCTTCATTAGCGTCTCAGAGCCATAGTGATCCATATCCTGAAGGTTGCTCTTCTGTGGAAGTTTGAGATGCTGTTTTTCAGAGCAAAATAAGGAGGACATGACATATTGTACAAAGTAAAAATGCATACCTGGTGTCTCTAAAGACCCCCAAAATATGAGAGAATACTATCTTCTCTTCTGAGCAAGGAGATGACCAATCAGAGCAGACTGGGTTTTTCAAGAGGGGATGCAGGAGCTAAAATGGGGTGAATAATTGAGCTGCAAAAATGGCCAGTGTAAGAAAAACAATGTGTTTTATGAACATTAAAGCTTGTAAACCTACTCTATTAGAGCATAAACACATAAAAATATGAACCCAAAAAATAAGCATAGTATGCTTCCTTTACGTTATTTACCAAGTAAAAGGTGAAACATTAGCTTGTTCCAGCCTCTCAAAGGTTAGAATTTGCTGCTTTTCTGTGTTTCATAAATTAAGTACTTTTGAATTTTAGACTCTGGGAAATTTTGATGGGCATTTTAAAATCAGATTATTTAACAATAAAACAACAGTGAGGGATCAATATTAATTCACTCGTTGCAGCCCTATTGGAGTGAGGCCGTCCAGATTCAAGTTTCTGATGGACCTGAATCACAAGTGTTTAGATGCTTAAACCCCTGAAGACAACTTGCAACACATCCAGATCACTAATAAAGTTTCTGAATAAGTTACGCTACATGTTAAACACAGGCTTTCCCCACATGCTTTGTTATTACATAGTTTTCTGGTCCTGTCAGGTCCTGTCAGATTTTTCATTTGCATTAATGCACGCTCACTGAGATCCGTGGTAATAAAATCAGACCCAGCCCAGAGCTGAAGTCGACTACAAAGTCTTGAACTGCGACCAGCTAGGGTTGGGTCAGGTTTTCATTCTTTCAAATGCCAAAAGGGCTGCAGTTCAGGGAATTGTAACTGTGTTGAAAGTGTTGTTGTGCTGCCATTTTTGTATTTTCATTTGCGGCTGTTTTGGCTGTCTACCTCTAAGCCAGTGCTATTTGCTATAAAGACGTTCTCATAATAGGAGTGTTCCCACAGAGCCGAGCAGTTAACTCATTAAGCTCACCAGCACATATGGTCATACTTAGCTGCAGCAAATTAATTTCACCCCTGTAAGTAAAAGTAGGAAAATCGAGGGTTAAAGGTAATTACTTGTTTTTATAAACCACGTTTACTGGAGCTGTGACTCACGCCTTTTTCTTCGCCTGTCCTGTTTTTATTTCAGAAAACATGTGCACAGTGGTCTACTTTGACGACTGCGTGTCTATCCGTCAGTGTAAACTTTATTGTGAGTCAATGGGAGGATCCAAGTACCGCTGGTTTCACAACGCCTGCTGCCAGTGCATCGGACCTGAGTGTGTGGACTACGGCAGCAAGGCGGTGAAGTGCATGAACTGTCTCTTCTGAAGTGCGGGCACACGTTGGTACCAAATGTCTGGGCCATATACCAGAGGACTGAGGGCAGAGGAAACTATGACTGTTATGTGTTAGCATTCCTCGGTTACCTTGTAAAATACCCCCGACACCCCTCCTCCTACCCCTGCAAATTGTTTTTATTCTGCTGTTATGTTCCACTGTATATTTTTAGATATGTTTTCAATAGTGTTTTTTTACTAGAGGTGTATATGAATAATGTATTTTTACAATTATGGTCTGCTAAATCCCAGTCTCATGCCAAATAAAGAAAAATTTGGTGACATGGACTGTTTTGTCTTACAGAAAGGTGTCTGATTTTAACTTTAAATTCTACATATTTTTTCCAATTTTACCTTTATTTAACCAGGCAAGTCATTAAAAACAAATTCTTATTTACAATGGTGGCCTGGCATGTATCAGCAAGTTAATTATAAAACTTTTTAAGGCCTTTCATTAGTAAAATGCAGGGTTTCCACTGGTCCTTAAAAAGTCTAAAATGATCTGAATTTTAGGCCTTAAATGTATTAAAATGCCTTGAATAAAATTTTGACAGGTGGATCATGAAGTTAACATTACTTCCTTAAAGTTTCATAAACATCAGTCTCTCTTTTAAATGCCAACAAAACCAATGTGGAACGAGGGTTCAGTAGTAACGGATTACATTAGGTCTTAAAATGACTCTTCTTAAGTCCTGCTGCTTTTAGAACCTTGGTCAACTTTCTCCTTTCCTGTTTCCTGCACTTCCTGCGCTATGCGCTAGACTTGTCTATGTTGAAAACAAAAACACATTTTGCAGATGGTTCAAGAATATTTTGCTGGTGGACCTGTAAAAGCAACATATATTCCCATCTTAGTTAGCTAATATTAGTAAATTGTGAGTTAACTAGTTAGATAATCTACATCAATTGTTACTTAGCTAGTGACATCTTAACTAATATTAGCTAAATGCTTGCTAACTAGCTAGCTAGCTAATGTACTTCAATCATTAGCAAGATACTTTGCCAGTAATTTGTTAACATTAACTAACATAAATTTGTATAGGTCATGTTTACAGGCACATAGTGTATCAAAGTACAGGAAACAGGACAGTAGGAAGATGACCGAGGTTCTGCCAGATACCAAGCTTTCTCAACTGTTAGTAGAGCACAGAGCAGAAAGGCTTGGCGAAGGGTCTATTCCATTCATAATTATCTTAAAAACATCTTAAATTTTTAAAATTTAACTTGTTGAAACCTGCAGAAACCCTGAAATGTGAATTTAAGACATTTTTATACTTTGTAAGGACTTGTAGCCTCCCTGTTTTAAAATATTTTACTATATTTTCTTAAAAAGAAAATAGTAAAAAGTGCATAATATGAGTGGAATAGTAAATGTTTGTCCACCCAGTTGCCTGTCTCCGGCTCTAATCTTAGCCTAGTGTTGCCAGAGTCAGGAAACGCATCATTTCCTGGGGAAACAAAGTTGTTATTATACCATTCTGGTCCACAGGTGTTCCAGTGCTCACTGACCGTCTCATGCAAACGGAGAGGAAAGGGAGCGTTTGCTGATGCCAATCTCTCACCGCCACACACAAATGCTCTTTGTGATGCCAGTGCATTTTCAAAAGGCAGCAGGGTGCCCTATCACTGATTCTGTTCCCAATTGGCATGCGACAGCAGTTTGCACAGACTAATGTACCAGACGCACAATGAGACCTTGTTTGTCTTTTTTTATGATATTGAATCACGACCTCATTTCAGCCATTGCAGCTGGGTTTGGAGCAGACGGTGCCAAGATCAGAGTACTAATGTGTTTCATATGTCAGGATGACCACCAGTCCTCTGAGTCCAACAACCACAGTGTTTGGGAAAGTACACATGATTCAGAATAGCAAGTGGTTTCACCAAATTTAGATTGTAGCTGCTACTCAAAACATTGTTTGACAGTTTCTCTTGTGCAACAGCAGACTTGTGGTTAAGATCAGAGCGAGACCACAGCCTAAACATTCTTCATTAATTCCAGATCATTCTTGGCCAGAGAAACCTACTTAGACTATACATCTGTGGTGAAATCTTCAGCCGGATTTCAAACATGATGAGACTTAATATTGGGAGGAAATCAACAGCGTCAGTCTTGCAGCGTGGTGCACTGAAAACAACCTACTGCTCAAAGTCAGCAAAACCAAGGAGCAGATTGTTGATTTTTGGGAGAAAAAAGAGGCAGAGACACACCCCTGTCTACATCAGTGGAGCTGAGGTGGAGCAGGTGCAGTTTTAGAACAGTGAGGTGGAACAGTTTTAGGCTCCTGAAAACCAAGATCACAGAGAGCCTGTATCATAAAGAAACTTAACAAGGCAAAATTCCCAGGGTTGGCAGGGTTACTTTAAAATTGTATTCTGATACAGTTACTAAAAAATGTTGTCAGTAACCTAATACAAGTATCACAATATTAAAGTACTGCAACTTGATTACTTCCCATTATTTGGAATTTGGATTACCTCAGTATGAAATATGGTGAAATTGTTTATTTTATCTGTTTTTGAGTCTGCAACTAACATTATTCATCAATTAATCAGTCAATTATTTTTCTCAATTAATTGGTAGTTGTTTGGTCCATTCAAATGTCAGAAAATAGTGAAACATATTTAAAGTCCAAGATGACGTCCTCCAATGTCTTGGTTTATACACAACCCAAACATAAAGTTTACCGACATACAGGAGTAAAGAAAATATTCACATTTAAGATGCTGAAAACAGAGAATGTCGACACATTTTCTTTAAAAGTCACTCAAAAGGATTAATCGATGATCGAAATAGATTCAGATTAATTTGTTAGGTTTATTAGTTTATCCAACTGTTCCTTTCTTTGCTGTGTGCAAATTATTGACTGGTTGATTGATTGATTGATTTAAAGACAAAAATGGCAAAACGTCCACTCAGTGATACATTTTTTCACTAGAGGCCATGATAATGAATTGGCAACTGTGTGTTCACTGTGCATGGTAGTACATTGATCTTATTTTATTATTTTGTTCTTATTTTAAAATTATAATCATCATCCAGTCATCCTGACTGGAAACATCATCAAGCTGCTGTCTGCCAAGAGAACCAGAAGTATCTGCTGCAGCATCAACAGACCACAGAACAGTTTCTTCCCTCAGGCTGTGAGACTGCTTAGTTCATCGGCATTGCACCATGTAAAATAGCTTGCTTTATTTTTCATTTATTTAACCAAATCAGGGAACTACATCTAGATTTTAAATGGAATTAACAGAGATAAAGATGAAAAATAAACGTCCATCACAGCGTTCCCTTTTCGAACTACTTTTCCCATCGTGCACTCCTGCTACAGCGCAGGCGCAGATGGGTTTATTTAGTATACAGACATCCGGAAGCTCCACTCTGAAATTGACCGATCGGGATAGTAGTACTTGGTAAAGTTTCTTGTCTTTTTTGTTTTGTGTGTTCAGCGACAGTACAGCAGTTGCAAAATAGAGTTTAGCACATGTAGCTAACTGTATATCTCCTGATGGTTTTGTGTGGGTGAAACGGAAGGTTTAATTGTGACGGACAGGCTGGCTAATCAGCTAGCTTAGCAGGATGGCAGCTAGCTGAAATAACGTTAGCGTATGGGCCCCTCCATTCAGAGGAGAGCTCCTACTCTCTGTTTTTTTAAAATATAAATATGCTTTAAATCATCAGTACATAAACTAACCTGAGTATTTAAGAGCAAGTTGGTGATATGTGGCTGGTTGTGTTTGATTAGTTTTCCTCTGGAAACAGGACAGAGTAAGAAAATAGTGAGATTAACCTGCCCACAGCGAAGAAAGATTAAGATGTTAGACAGACAGAGAGACAAGTTTTATTAATAGTTTTTGTGCTCATACTTCACTTAAGATAGTATTAGTGAACATCAAGCTGTTGTGTTACTGCATTTATCACATTGTGTTCTCGGCACTGTAGCGTATTTTGGAGAAACTGAGAATGCACCAAACTTAACACTTGACTTTTAAGTTGTGTCTAGTATCAATATGTAACAGGAGATCCAAAACCTGCTGTTCATTTGAGAAACATCCAATAATAAGCAGGGCAAACGAAGCTTATCTTTGTTTTTTAAAACTCAGAACACCCTTGCAGTTATTCCGTATTTTGACTTCCTAAATCATGTACAACCTGATGGCCAGTGGTGGAGGAAGTACTCAGATGTTTTACGTCTTTACTGAAAAGACCATGTTAAAGTAACTGTCCTTAATTGAAAATTGTATTTAAGCAAAAGTATTTAAATATATTAAGGAAACTGTCCTTAAAGTGTTAAAAGTAAAAGTACTCAATCAAGAAAAATGTCCCCTGTGACTGTTACATTATTATGTATTATCATTAGATTATTATGATTTATGCATTAATGTAAAAGCAGGATTGTACTGCTGTAGTTGGTTGAGATTGATAGGGCAAGGCAACATATAGATATATGAATGTCTTGATAGTAGACCAGATATTAACTTTGTTATATGGTGATAAGACATGCTAAGTGTTGACTTCTCCTGGTTTTAAAGGCTGCATTTCAGTAAAATGTAATTTTCTGAACTTAATTTAAGTTTCTCAGATGGTTAACTAGCTGTTCTGCTATTTGGCTTTACCTACGTAGTCATTATATCCTCATTACTGATGATTATAAAAATCTCATAGTGTTAATCTTTTGTGACAACACTAATAGTCATTCTTACAATATTGTTACAATATCAATATCAAGGTCAAAAATATAGTGGCACTTAATTTTGTCTGCATCACCCAGCCCTCGTGTGCACTATTTAAGAATTTACAGCATGTTATTTTAGAGAAAATGTGTGTATCAAGATATTATTTATATGCCATACCCCCCAACCCTAGAGGTGGAGCTCATTTTGAAGTATTTTGTAGATGACTGCAACGAATGATTATTTTGTAGGGATGCACAACAAATACTGGGCCAGATAAATTATCAGACAGTACTGGCCTATCACAGTGAGCTATATCAGTATTGGAACATAGTAGCTGATGAATATCGGCTCAATTAGGTGTTGATGCATCAATTTAATTGACTAAAAAAAAATTGCAGACTATTTTGATAATTGATTAGGCTAATCATTCTGCATCATTTTTAAATAAAAATGTCCAGGTTCTCTGATTTCAACTTCTTAAATGTGAATATTTTCTGGTTTCTTTACTCCTTTCTGACAGTTAACTGTTAACGGTTATCTTTGGGTTGAGGATAAAACAAGACATATAAGGATGTCATCTTGGGCTTTGGGAAACCCTGATCAACATTTTTCACCTTTTTCTGGCATTTTATGGACCAAACAACTAATCAATTAATTGAGAAAATAATCCACAGATTTATCAGTGATGAAAATTAGTTGCAGCCCTAAAATGCTCTATAAAAGCCAAAGTATGTTTGTGATTTTTTTTTTAAATGAATGTGAATAGAAAAAAAAATAAAAAAAATTAACATTTGATGTCATAATGTCAGTTGGATTTGGTTTGGATCATCCATCTTTGTCTTGCTTACCCTCAGGTGTGCATAAACTGCAGCTCATGTGAATTTGTTTTTAAAATACTAAAATGCAAAATTATTGGTTATATTATCTGTGTCGGCAATGGCAAGCAGGTAATTATCAATTACTTGTATTGACTGAAAAACATCCATATTGTGCAGCCCTATTATTTTCATTATGGATTAATCCACTGATTATTTTCTCTTAATCTCTTAATCAATTGCTTGTTTTGGTTTGTAAAAAATATGAAAATAGTGAGTTAGTGAGTAGTTTAACTCTTCATGTATTTTTTGTGCAAAAATCTTAATTTGTAAAGTAACTAGTAACTAAAGCTTTCAGATAAATGTAGTGAACTTAAAAGTATAATATTTCCCTCTGAGATAGGATGTAGTGGAGTAAAAGTAAAAAGTGTCACGAAAAGAAAGGACTGCAGGAAAGTACAAGTACTTAGTTACATTCCTCCACTACTACTGCCAGCTCAGGAGCTTTGTTTTGCGCCTGATTTAACATACATGACACAGACAGCCGCAGTGTTGTTACAAAACAATTATCTTAACATTCAGCTCATCAGATGAACAAATATCTGCTTATCTACGTCAGTTAAATCACTGTTTCTGTGGATGGTGTGGTGGCCTGTAGTTTTGATTTTGCTGACTCTGGATGTCAGAAGTAGGACATGGAGGATGTGATTGTTCATATGGCAGAGCCCCATCTGGTGGGTGGACATCACTGTTGCAGTTGTCCTGTTCATACAGTGAAAATGATGACATTCAGGAAAGAAAGAAAAAGGCAGGAAGCTTATTTTGCTGTGTTTCTAACTTTCTGTGTAGAAAAGTTTGGTTTATAGATCAATAGATCTGTTACAGATTTTGAATGTTAGTCTGGATGGAAAAGAACTTATTGTGCCTACATTATCACAGCTTGTCTGAAGAAATAATGTCGTAACAGTTTTTAATGTTTTATTGCTTAACATAAATTACTGTGCTATTAGCTGTGCTATTTATTTAATCCACCTGGTCTGACATGGTTTTGAAACTTTGCACACAAAGTTAACTTTTCTAAATCTACTGTGAATGGCCATCATGTGGTGCATATACCACTTGGCATATCTTGTGATTGTCAGTAATATACATTTGTGTTATATTCATTTTCTCTTATAGTCATAGGTAGGGCTGCAACTATCAATTATTTTCATTGTCGATTAATCAGTTGATTATTTTCTCTATTAATCAATTAGTTGTTTGGTTCATAAAATGGTGAAAAATGTCAATCAGTGTTTTCCAAAGCCCAAGCTGACGTCCTCAAATGTCTTGTTTTGTCCACAACCCAAATATACTTAGTTAATTGTCACAGAGGAGCAAAGAAACCAGAAAGTTTTCAAATTTAAGAAGCTGAAATTGTTTTGTTTTTTTCTTTAAGAAATTACTCAAATTGATGAATCAATTTTCAGAATAGTTTTTGAATAATTTAACAGCTGACAGAAAATCCATTGATCTTTTCAGCTCTAGTTATAAAAGTGTTTCTGTTGTGTTAAGTAGGTCGTTGAAGAGCCACTGAGTAACTTTACATGGCATGTATAAATAGTCTTAATTCTACTAATGATACTGACATGGTCTCTCTTTTATAGTATGTGTGTATTGAATGATAAAAGGTAAAATATAATAATGATAACAATCATAATAACTACACACATCTTAAGGAAAGAATAAAATAAAAAGTAATAGATATATTAGTAAATAAAAAGTTTATAATGCAAACGCAAACTGCACCAAGTCAAATGCTCAGTTGTATGTGTTACTGTCTTGTATTTCTGTCCACTGTAGGTGTGATGGAGAGGTGATGTGCCAGTCAGAGGAGTGATAAGGCCCAAGCAGCCATGACAGAGTGCTTCCTGCCCCCCAGCAGCAGCCCTGCAGAGCAGCGCAGGGCCGAGCACCCAGGAGGCGTGGCCCGCACCCCCAGCTCTGAGGAGATCAGCCCTACCAAGTTCCCCGGACTGTACCGAACCGGGGAACCGTCGCCGCCTCATGATGGCCATCACCACGAGGCACCAGACACCTACGTCTCAGACGACGACAAAGAGCACAGCAAGAAGAAGAACAAGTTCAAGAAGAAGGAGAAAAGGAGTAAGAAATGATCCTGTAACTTGACCTCGAAAATGTATTTTAGACCTTGGAAAAAGTTTCACAAAGATTTTTTGTTCAGGTCAATTACTGGACATTTTGTGGATCTTTAAGCCATTTTCCAAATTTTGTCAAAGCTGTGAGGAATGGCTGGAAGTATGGCCGCATCTAATGATTATTTTCATTGTCCATTAATCTGTTGATTATTTTTCTATATTTTTCTCAATTAATTGATTAGTTTTGATCAGTGTCTTCCAAAGCCCAAGATGACAGCCTCAAACATTTTGTTTTATCCACAAAGAAATGTGGTGTACTTACAAAGAGGAGTAAAGAAACCAGAAAATATTAACATTTAAGAAGCTGAAATAATTTAATTTGGACTTTTTAATAATATTTTGACTGCTTTACCTTGCTGCCAGACAGACCTTTCTGACAGGACTCTGCTGTTATATAAAGCAACTGCACTCTTTTGACAAAAACAGTAATTTTACTGCCCAGAACACAGAAGATGATGGTCTACCGCTGCCTTGATCTGTTAGTTTGTTTGTGTTACTGTATAACTTATGAATTTTCAAGAATTAGTTCATATTCACTGTCACACAATAACATTAACAAATGATCCAGTCAAGGCGTTGCTAGACAAGCAGCTCATGTGTTCTGTGAGGTAAAATTCTTCTTTTTGTCAAAAGAGTCTGGTTGCTTTGAAGAGAGCGAGGCCTACTGAGAGATTTGGCTCATATAACAGTGGTGTCTGGTCAGAATCAGTTAGGTAAAGCAGTAACAATGTTCTAAATGTAGTGTACGTTAAAACTGCTATTGAATTTTTTTAGTGGCTAAAATACTTTTTGCTGCTGACCCTGTCCACAGCAGTACATTGCTTATCTTTCTACACCAATATTCCTGCTGCTTCTGCAAACTGGGGGCATGTCGACTGCCATCTAATGTCGTACACTGATTGTGGATAAGTACCTCATACAACCCCACTTCAAATAAGCCAAACTACCCTATTAACATCCAGAAGCTGACAATTACATGCAGGTGATCTACCTCGGGGCACAAAGCTTCAGCTTTAAAGCAGCTGGGGACTGAATATTATTGTAATGTTGCTGAGGGGCTCCTCGGTAGTAGTTGAGTGGAGAGAGAGAAAGCTTCCTACTTTTCCATCCTGTTGGCTGTAGTGGTGAGAGGTGTACCTTCACTGAAAATGTTTTTCACTAAGTGGTTGTCAGGCTCATTGTAGTGTCAGGATTTTTCCATGACTGTATTTATTTCCTACACTAGGGTATGGTGGGAAAGAGGAAAGGATGGACAGTTTGAGAGCACACCCAGAGAGCCCAGTGAAGGTGTGTCTCTGTTAGTGGCGTGATAAACAGGGTCTGTTCTCGGGGAAACCCAGAGTAGAGATGATTGGAGGAGACAAAACATGTGAAGAGGCCACTAAACTGTCTTGACACCATCATACAGCAGTTTGCTCTCAGTAAAAATATTTTAACTGAGCCTGTTCTAGAGAGGAGAGGCGTAAGGTGCAGTGGGAGCTATGCTAAATCAGTGGCTGACCTCTTTTCTGAGTCCCCATTCTCCCCCTCCTTTGCTATCTTCTCTCTCTCTCTCACGTCTCTCTTCCTGTTTCTATTTCATTGCTATTATGGTTCTGTCTTAGGAGGAGGATAAGAAACCAGGGGTGTTTCTCCCCTCAGATCTAACCCTATTTTTGCCTCTTCCTCTTTTTTACTGTCACAGCGGAAGGCTACGCCGCCTTCCAGGAGGACAGTTCAGCAGACGAAGCAGAGAGCCCGTCCAAGATGAAGCGCTCCAAAGGAATCCACGTGTTCAAGAAGCCCAGCTTCTCCAAGAAGAAGGAGAAGGACTTCAAGGTGAAGGAGAAGGGCCCGAAGGAGGACAAGGCCAAGGATAAGAAATCTAAGGACCTGACGGCTGCAGACGTTGTTAAACAGTGGAAGGAGAAGAAGAAGAAGAAGAAACCGACAACAGAGGCAGAGCCGGTCCCAGTGGAGACCCCCACCTTCAGGCCCATCTTTGGAGCTCCTCTGGCTGAAGCTGTAAAGAGGACAGCTCTGTATGATGGTATCCAGCTGCCAGCAATCTTCAGAGAGTGTGTGGACTACATTGAAAGTTATGGCATGAAGTGTGAAGGCATCTACCGGGTCTCAGGTAGAGAAACTTTGGGAAGCTGTTGTTTTTCCTGCCACCCATCCAATGGACCTCTTCTAAGTCCCCTTTTCACTCTGTGCTCAGTGAACTTCGGTCAACTTTCTCCTTTCCTGTTTCCTGTAGGCCTACATATGTGATGTGCTGGGCTTGTCTGTGTTGAACAGAGAAAACTAATTTTGTAGATGGTTACAAGATGTTTCTGGGGAACTTATAAGCAACATATAGTCACATCTTAGCTAGCTAATATTAGCAAAACGCTGTCTAATTAGCTACCAAATGTACATCAATTGTCAGCTAGCTAGTTACATCTGACTAGTCTGACTTGACAGATGTACCCTGTGGGTATAAGTCTGCCAGTCATCACTTGTTTCTGTCAGCATTGCGGCATCCGGTGTCTGCATAACAGCAACCTCTAAGCTAACAACCTACAGGCTGAAAACATCAAATTAGCCCCTGTGTCGCTAATGGTACAAACATAAACAAGCTAACATGTTACCTTTTCTTTCATGGTCGGGGCTTACTTACCAGTGTGAAAATGTTACACCAAAACAAGCTCCTCTCCGACACTCTTTGGCAGTGGTCGTTGCATCCTGGACTTTGTTCCACCCAAGACCATTGTGATTGGTTTAGAGAAATACAAACTAGGGAGTGTTTTTCCCCCTCTAGCAGAATGATCATGTGTGGAGCCAGACCTTTCTCCAGTGCTGAGGGCTGTAGAGAGAGGTCCAGCTACACAAGACTAACTATCTAGCCAGCTAATCTACATCATTTGTTAGCTAGCAAGTTACATCTGATAGGCTAGATGATGCCCAATTCAGACCGAAGATTCATGGTTGCAGTGAAATGTTAAAGCAGTGTGAACCAGCTCATCTCAGCTCGACTCAAGCTAGCTGATGGTATCGCCAACGATTAGTAATTGACGATTCATTCTTTTTCTGACTTTAGTGTGCCACAATTCAGTTCTATATTAGCTCAGGTCTAAAATCAGCACTTAGCAATCAGCAACTTTTCTCCTCCGGGCTGCAGCAGCACTGCAGCTGCTGTCCGGCTTCACCTGCCCTGCACACTCCGCACTTCTTCATGTTGTAAATTAAGACAAACCAAGATGTTTTTGGTGAGTTTTATTTTGTTTTTGTCGAGTCTGAATGAAGCTGATGATGTTTTGCAAAAGGAGTCTGGTAGGTTTGGCGGGAGCATAAAAACTGTGTGTCTGGTTAAACAGAACATTTCTTACTCTATAAAATAAGGTCACGCACTGTCATGATCATTTCCATAATATTGTCAGACACTTAGAATAACAATCTGAACCTGTCAGTGGCAAAAACAAACACAAAGAAACAACTAAGAATCACCTGCCCTGTGCCCTCTGGTGAAGTGGCAAACCGTCTGTCACCCGTGCTATGTTTCTTCTCTGCTTCCACTGACTGACTAAGAAAAGAAAACACAACTGTTCAACTAGAGGAATCTCAGTCATCTGAGGGTTCTCTGACTGATTGTTTGAATTTTAGACATTCAGGGGGCAGCCCTGTGGAGCACAGAACTAAAAGGGGCGGGACTTAGGAAGGGTCAGTTTGAATAAAAGATATGAATAGTGTGTATATGTATCTCAATATTTATATGTCTGGTTAATACTCAGGTATGAAGTCCAAGGTTGATGAACTGAAAGCAGCATACGACCGTGAGGAGTGCCCCTGCCTGGAGGAGTATGACCCCCATACGGTTGCCAGCCTACTGAAGCAGTACCTTCGCGAGCTGCCTGAGAACCTGTTGGGCCGGGATCTGGCCCAGCGCTTCGAGGACGCCTGTGGTCGGCAGGTGGAGGCCGAGAAGGTGACAGAGTTCCAGAGGCTGCTGGCTGAGGTGCCGGCAGAGAGCCGACTCATTCTCTCCTGGCTCATCACGCACATGGACCACGTCATCGTCAGGGAGGCGGACACCAAGATGAACATCCAGAATATCTCCATCGTCCTCAACCCAACAATACAGGTCAGAGAGTCATACTAGACGTTTGATTGTTTTCATTCTTTATGCGAAGCTAAGCAATATGTTTCCTAGGTCTAGCTCATTATGAACATACATATATGAGAGCGGTTTCAAATTATTCACTTAAATTGAGCATTTAGATAATTGTGTAAGTCATTCATCAACCAGAAATGCCAAGTTCATGCTGGTTTCAGCTTCCTGAATGTGAGAATTTCTGCTTTTCTCTGTTATATATTCTTGTAAATGGAATATCTGTGTACTTTAAACATTTATGAAAAAGATAACAAAGGAAGGAAATAGGACAGAAGATTGTGTAAAGAAGTAAAAATGTTATAAAGGGCAAACTGAACATCAAATAGAAAAATGGGTCTTGGGCACAGGCGGTGTACCTCCAAGATCCCCTTCGCAACAAACCAACCGAGTTTTTATTGGATCAAACAGTCAGTTCATCTCCAAAACCCTGGCCCAGTTTAGTGAAGCTAATTTATTCCCAAAGGGGACGTCTCTGTGGCTGCTCCACTTATTCTGAACCAACAGCAGCAGTAACCACAACACATAAACACCTTTCAATTAACGAGCAGAGTGTGGGGTCATTTTAATCAGGCTGAGTAAATATGCAGGAATTTGTGATGTGGAGAAGGTGGCAATAGACAATTCAGTCTAACACACATAATGCAAACACTCTCTCACATACGGAGCTCTAAGACTTAACTGATTTGTTTGTCTTCAGATCGGGAACCGTGTTCTCTACATGTTCTTCACACATGTGAAGGAGCTGTTTGGAGACGTAGTCCTGAAACCGGTAGTGCGGCCACTGCGCTGGTCCAACATGGCGACGATGCCGGCGCTGCCTGAGACCCAGGAGAGCATCAAAGAGGAGATCAGACGACAGGTTGGTTCAGTCCTGCTGCAGACAATCTGTTAATTTTATTCAATTCATTTATTGACAGAATTGATCCATGGAAAATAAAAAAAAATCAGTTGACATTTTGGGAAAAAAACACACTTATTCTATTTCTTTCTTGAGAGAGACTCCAGTCTCACACCTGTGTTTTTAATGCTAAACTGGAGCCAGAGACAAGACAGGAAATAATCCTGCACACAAGTCTTTGTAAAAACAGCAACATGCTGTTTTTACATATTGTTTTCTTTATGGATTAGAGATGAAACCATGTGAAAATGTCATATCATGTTTATAGTGACCAAAATTACCAATAAAATATGTTAATTACCAATATTTCGAGATGCTGCTAGGTGGTGGTGGTAGTTTTGTTTGTTTTTTTTTACCTTTGGAGAGAGTCATACTAGATGTTAGCCAGTTTTCTATGCTAAGATAACTGTACCCTAGCTCTAGCACATATGAGACAGACAGATATGAGGGGTTTTTCAAATTATTCCTTCAGTCATTTCAATATCTGTTTAGAAGTCATTCATCAAACAAAGATGCCAAATTTATGCTGGTTTCAGCTTCGTAAATGTGAGGAATCCTGCTCTTCTCAGTTTTAAATAATTGTAAATTGAATACTTTGTGTTTCAAACTATTGGTTGGACTAAACAAGGAATTTGAGAACATTACTCTGGACACTGAGACATTGCAATGACTGTTCCTTGCTGTTTTCAGATATTTTATAAGCAAGTTAAGCAAGTAAATTAATTAAGTAATCTAAAATATATTTTACAGATAAATGAATTGAATGAATAATGAAAATAATCACTTCTTGCAGTCCTAATCCATTTCTTGCTCTATAAACTTCTTAAGGGCACAAAGTTAGCAAGTTCTCTAAAATGTTTACATGTTTTTTAAGTAAGCAGATGATGAATTGTTATCACTGTAGGGATTAAAGTGTTACATTAGTAGATAGATAGTGATGCAGCAGGACTTGAGCAGTGTAAGCTGTTTCTGTTTATATTTTCTGGTCTTAGTCAGCAGAGCACATTTTTATCTTTGCCTCTATTTTTTAGTGTGTCAGGACCTGATATTTTGTCACCAGAAGTTCCTGCCATTTCATTTGTATGCCAGTGAATGCATCACACTGCAAAATAAACAAAAAGTGGAAAGGCTTAAAGCTGCTACAAGCGATTTTGAAGAAAGATGGTTGACTGTCATTCTTAGATCATCAAATACAGAGACTTTTGTGGTGTTTGGTGAATCAAGCTGAATCACCATCCCAAAGCATCGGTATTTGACGCCCTGGGATTAAGACTTAACAATTTTTCTCCAGAATAGCTTGTAGCAGCTTTAACCAGGTGCAGTTATGTTTACATGAACAACGTTGTCTAAGTCAGTCTTATTACCACACGTGGCTGTTGAATGTCATCCCAGTGAAAAAGTTTGTTTCCTTGAACTTTCACAAGAAGTGATGCACAGGAAATGTGATGATTGCATATTAGAAGCTGATGCATATGTTTCCAGTAATGAAGAATGTCTCTAAAGTTTATGGCAGATGTTTCTTCTCTTCAGCTGATTTCGGTCCCTTATTTTTTAATGATCATCATTCAAGGACCACAAGTTTCACTGATTGCTGTAATTAAGGAACTGAAACTTGTTTGACTATTACACTCATTTTAAGTTGTTGTGGAGTGTTAAGAACATTTTAACATGTAATAAAATTGCATTTTAGGAGTTCCTGCTGAACTGCCTGCACAGGGACCTGCAGGCGGGGGTGAAGGACTTATCTAAAGAAGAGCGACTCTGGGAGGTTCAGAGAATCCTGACTGCTCTGAAACGCAAACTGAGGGAGGCCAAGCGTCAGGTAGGCACTAACAGGATACTATATGTGTTAATATGTATGTTTTTTATTTTATTTAATATGAGCAACAATCTGACTGATGTATTGATAGTTATTACCTGTACAACTACTGCACTAATATAAATCTCCAGTGCTTTTTACTGAATTTCGAGCAGGTTAATACACATAAACATGATGGTTAGCTGCTCTTATTCAAGAGCACATCTGCACTATTTTGTATTTTTTGTACTGATGCATATGTTATCAAGGGGACTAAATATGATGAACGCTGTATAATGCACCCCGTTACAAAAATACCACAAACTACAGCCTAAAAATTGTCCACAGTCATGAATCAATGCCTCCCTGATATAGACTGAACAAAGAATAACATGACAAGGTGCACTTGGAAAACCAGAACTGACCATGACCATTATGATTTATCTCTGTATCTTTCCTGCTTTGTCCCTTTAGGAGTGTGAGAGTAAGATAGCCCAGGAGATAGCAAGCCTCTCAAAGGAAGATGTTTCAAAAGAGGAAATGACTGAAAATGAAGAGGAAGTCATCAACCTCCTCTTAGCACAGGTGAGTCATTTAAACACTCAAACATACACAAATGTGCTTAGACCAACAACACGGCACAGCACACAGATGTGTGCTTAAAATTGTTTTTTAAAATTCTTCACTGATTTACCCTTGCTAAGCCCCATGCTTGCCAACCTGAGATGGAATAATTATGTGGTTGTTCCCCATTTCCTCTCAATAATCAGGAAAATGAGATCCTAACAGAGCAGGAGGAGCTGATCTCTCTTGAGCAGGTGCTTCGCCGACAGATTGCTACTGAGAAGGAAGAAATCGAGAGGCTGCGAGCGGAGATTGCAGACATACAGAGGTAAGAAGACTGAAACCATTTTTGGTTGTATGTATGTCCTCATATGATGTCATTACATGTACTAAAGGTTTCAGCTGTAACACAGCTTTGTATTCCTTAGTCGGCAGCAGGGTCGCAGTGAGACAGAGGAATATTCATCAGACAGTGAAAGTGAGAGTGAAGATGAGGAAGAGCTGCAGATGATTCTTGAAGACCTGCAGAAGCAAAACGAGGAACTGGAGGTGAGAAGAACATTCAGCACACACTGTAGTTTATTTACCTGAAAGTTTGGCTTTAGTGTGTTCAGTTCTGACTGAGTCTGAAAGTACAATGCTGATTCCAAAACTTTAGGCATGCTGTGTTAAACATGCAAAGTCTTTTCAAACTTTATTCAATTGAACATATTACAAAGACAAGATGAATAATGTTCAAACTGATAAAGTTTCCATTTTTTAAATTGATTTTTTGTAAATATACACTCATTCTGAATGTAATGCCTCCAACACATTACAAAAAGTTGGAACAGGGGCAATAACAAAAAAAGTTTTGGAATATTCAAAAAACACCTGTTTGGAACATTCCGCAGGTAAACCATTTAATTGGTAAGGTGATAGTATCATGATTGGGTCGCTCACCCCCCAAAAGTGGGGCCAGGGTCACCACTTAAAGGGAGAATCTGCATGGGGAAACCTGGACTGGACTGGTGGACTACCAGTCCAGTCCAGGTCTGCAGTCCAGACCTGTCTTCCGCTGAAAATGTGTGGTGCATTATGAAGTGCAAAATATTACATCAGAGACCCCGGACTGCTGAAGCAGCACCTGAAATCATATATCAAGCAAGAATGTTAAAGAATTTCATTTTCAAAACATCACCAGTTATTGTTTTAAGTCCCAAAAGCTTACTGAGAGTTGTTAAAACAAAAGGTGATTGTATATTTATAAAAAACAATAAGGTTTATCAGTCTTTTTGCCATATGCAATTGAATATAGGTCGAAGAGGATTTGCCAATCATTGCATCATTGCAGTTTTTTTTTTAACTTGGTCTTGCACTTGTAGAATATTATTTGTGTTTACATGCTTAGTTTGAGAATTTTTGAGCATGGTTATTTTTTTCTTGAATGAGGATGTGCCAAATATAAAATAAATATTTTCTCTGTAAATATTGCCAGAGATTAACTAGTTGGTTTCATAAGCTCTTTCTGTGTTTTATTACCCTATAGAACAAAAACACCCACCTGAACCAGGCCATCCATGAGGAGCAGGAAGCCATCTTGGAGCTCCGTGTCCAGCTCCGCCTCCTGCAGAGCCACAAACTGCAGCAGGAACTGACCGTCCAGCCACCGGCCGAGCAGGCCCCGCCCACGCAGCCGAGCCCAGAGCCCCGCAGTGAGGAGCAAACCAAACGCTCCGTTGCTGCTGCGGCAGCTGGTGCAGACGCAGCTGCCTCAACAAATGGCAAGACAGCTAAGGATCCTTCGAAGCCCTCGCCAAACAAAGACAGGAGAGACACCAACATGTGAGACATCATCTCAGTGCTGCTGTATGTCTCTTAACGCTGGTCAGTTGTCCTGTAGTGTCACTTGTTATCCACTGGAGATTTCACTTTGCTGGATCCATGAATTCATTAGTGGCAGCCATGGAAAAATCTCTCACACTGTCTTTGGTGTCCTGACTCTTATAGCAGAAATCAAATACTTTGTTTCCCATTTTCCCATGCTAAATACAAAAAAATAGAAATAGAGTAGCTGCTGTAGCGGACAACTGGCTACTCCTGAGAGAGACAAGGTGGACCATATTATCAAATTCACAGTGCCAAGCCTGTATGAAGGAAGGAGGGGTGAAAGGAGCAATGAAGGGATTCATAAAGGAAGTAAGGGGAGGGATGAAAGCATAAGACCCCACTTACACCTGGTGTTAAAATGAGATCTGTGTCTGACCCATTATCTGGATAAGGAAAATGCATGTTAATGTAGGTTATAAATGCATTGTGATTAGATCTGGAGGTAGTCTGGCTCACATCATGTTCAGATCTTAGGCCAATGTAAACGCAATCCATACAACATGCTGACACCTGTACCCAACATCACATAAAACATAAAGTAGGCTTACAGGAGGTTGTTCAAATGCAGAGAGAGCAAGCAAGAGGGCTGAAAGGGACACGCTTCTAATTACTGATTATACCTCAATTCTGTGCCACGAAAGCGCCAAAAGATACGTTGTTCCACAGAATTGTATAAAAACTTTAAGTAATACTAGGATGGGAAAAAAATGTACAGTGAGAAATAATTGTGTTAGTGACAATGTACGCTGCTTTATTTGTGCAGCTGTTAACAATGCATGTAATTTATGAAGTCACAGAGTAGCTTACATTCTAGTACTGCAACACACTGTTTCTTTATACAAATGAAGGAATATTAATGTATTATATTTGGCAAATTTATAAGAGGGGACAAATAATTAAAACTATGTTATAGACAGCATTTCACATGGTTTATAAAGTTTCCCCAACTCACAAAACAGTGATTTTTTTTTTTTTAAATGGTGTCTGGGGCTGATTTGATGCTAACTCATATTACTCACATGTAGGCTCTGGAGGACAGAGAGAAAACGCAACAGCAAGATTAAATCATTTATTACATGGACAACTGGGTTCAACCTTAATTGTTTTTTCACTTGCCCAGTCGGGCAAATGGGTTAGAACACAGCCTGTAAAAATTGTTATATTTGTTAGTGGTTATCAAATAACAACTAGACAAAGACTAAATTTAATTGCCATGTTTATTGTTTAAAATGTTAGAAAATAGTGAAAAATGTCAGTCTAAAACTCAAAGATATTTGGTTTAATATGCTAATAAACGGAGAAAAGCATGAGACATCCATATTTAAGAGGCTGAAAACAGCATTTTCTGACATTTTTGCATGAAAAATTACTTTAACCATTAATTATCAAAAGAGTTTTACTAGCTCAACATACATTTGTCCTTACTGTTGAGCCTTAGATAATGCATCTGGATACAGATCTCATTTTAATACCAGGTGAAAAGGGTTTAAAAGGTGGGCGCCTTGCCAGTATATGACAGAAGGTTTATTTTTTGCTGGTAAGGGCTCAAGAAATGAGCAGGTATAATCTCAGTCCCTATATCTCACTATGTCCCTTACCTGGATGCAGATTTGACATGTTAGGATAGAGACCACTGTGCCATAACTGAAGATGCCAGACTGGATTTGTTTCCCCCCAGAGAACCACTAACACTAAAAGCTCTTTGAATAATGAAGAAATTTATGATTGGTCTGTCTATATATTATATATTTAAGTAGTATTCTGAAGAATACGGATGACTATTCAAGATTGATTTTAAATTTCAGCTTTTTAGTAATATATGAATATATGTATAAATATATTGTAGATGCTTACTTTTCTTTGAACAGCAGATGCACATAAAGAGCAGTGGCGTTGTACCTCGCAACTGACCAGTGGATCAAAACATGAATGGACAGCAAATACGCAACAAAAGTGCATTCATCACTGCAACAATGTAGACAAACAGCTGGAGACAGCGTTGTTACAGTCACTTGTAGTGCAATCATCTTCTCTGTTGTCTCTGCCTCTCTTGCACAAACAAGGAAACATAGAAAATGACTATTTGTCCAGTTTTATGATGGAATAACAAATCTGTAGTGATGATTATCATCGCTGAAATGTGTGCAGAGACATGCAGGGGGCTTGTTTAGTTTTGTTGTGTATTTGTGTTTTTAACTCTTGGATGTGTGGAGTTATTGTTCATGGCATCAGTTGGAAGTGAGTAAAAGAAAACTCAAGATTACAAGTCAATCATTTCATTTCACAACTGATCCATGATTACTGCAAAGTACTGTCATTGTTCAGTGATATTTAAAGCGAAGGCATGGCCTGACTTACTTACCGTTTGTGTATATTATTGTAAAATTGCAAACATACTGTATTTTCAGCTCTTATGTTTTGTCATATGTTCTTTTTTTTATCATTAATGACCTGTATGGAGTATGCTAGTGTGACTGCCCCTGCTTTGGTCATGGGCAAATCAAAGCAATCTCATCTGGACTCATGATTCATTGTGTTACGATTAATCCTGTGAATGAAACAGATAAATGCTAGATTGGGCTCAGAAGCTTCTCGTAAGGTTATTTTCATATTGTTCAGAGCTTTTGTAGCTTATTGTTGCAGACAGAATAATGCTGTGAAGAATAAAGTGTCGATCTGAATGATTTATCTGAATCTCTGTCTCTTTCTCTGACACACAGCCTAATGTTTACCTTTTTACTCAACTATGTTGGCTGGGAGTATGGTCCACTTTTAGTGCTTCCTATTTTTCCATTACACATTCTCTGAAAGTTTTACCTCTTGCAGCCTAATGAGATTGTAAATTAAATCCGTGCGTCCATTTTTAAGAAATGAGGCATGTAATTGTGTTTTTACTCAGACCCAATTCTTTATTCCTAAGAGATAGTGGAACCACCCGACTATTTTGTCATTGCTTTAACTGGTTTCCGATTTGGATAGTTGCCCCATCAAGTTGGTCATAAACAGCCAGAAAAAGACCGGATATAGGCAAAACTGCTTTCAAAATTAAAGCATATCTTTAACTTGACTTGATAGAAATGTGTTCACTGGGCAGGGTGACCTTTCTCTGGAGTTTGGAGTTTGTTGTATTTATCTCTGCATGATTAAATTACTATAGCCAAGTCAAAATTAGCTTCTTTATAAGTGTGTATATTCATATTTATTAAAAAGCTTCTCTAATGAAAAATACAATCAGACAATGTCTGATCTGATGAATTTATTTTATTTTTAATTTTCAATATAAAAGAATCAATATTCTCTGATTGCAGCCTTAAATGAGAAATGACCCCTTCCTGACAGTAAACTGATTATTTTTGGGTTGTGGACAAAACATTTGAGGACATCATCTTGAACCTTTTCATAATTTTCTTATATTTTATGTACCAAAAAAACAAAAACAAAAAAACGATTAATTAAAGAAGAAAATGATCAACAAATTAATTAAATGTCCCTGCGCTCCACATGTTTGGACCTATTTTTCAACTGACAAGATTATGATAGGATTAATGAATCGGTTAATTGTTTTGAGGTAGTTCAAAAGTGATGGAAAGTAATCAAGTTACATTACTTTCCTATTGTGATACTTGGATTAGGCTACTGATTTTTTAACAGGCCATTAGTAACTGTATCGGGATATGTTTTTAAAGTAACCCTTCGAACCCTGATTATTCCAAGCAGACTATTTTTATGTCTTAAAACTGAAAAAAATCTAGTGTATCAAACTTTGCGGGTTATATTTTGAAAGTGCTCACCGGAAATTTTGTTTGTCATTGATGCTACTTGACGTCAGTTCAGAGTGGATGGTCAGCCTGTCTGTCTCAGGGGCTGGGTTTCTCTTTTATCTAAGAAGAGGAAAAAAAGCAGAGTTTCAAGCATGACGGGACAAAGACACTGAGTGAACACTGACAAATAATGATTTAGAAACTTTTAACAACTCACCATGGCCATAAGGGAGCTCAAAGTTTGCCTTTTAGGGGTAAGTGGCAGATGTTTTTGTTGATGATCCACTTTGAGGAAAATTCCTTCTGTCTGCTGCGACTGTAACTAACCGACAACATTTTGACGTTAACAGAAGTTAACTGACATGAAGACTGTAAATGTCGGTTATTTTTAAACGGTCACTACTTTGTGGTGTTGTTCTTGGTCAGAAAACTGGAAAATGTAACTGGTAGCTAGTTAACTGAAATGCAACAGCTAGTCGGCCGGTGGGCGCAGCAGTCATTTTACATTTGTTTTCTCATCGTTTGCGTCTCTTTTTCATGCTCAGATCGATCGGCTGTAGTTTTACTGGGTGTTTTTATCTTTTATTTCTTAACGGCTCTGACAGTTGATCGTCCATGACGTCATCATCAGACTAACCGCTAAGTTACAACAAGCCGTTAGATTTCCTGCTGCGTTAGCAGAACACAGTAGTCCCGCTTTATACACGGTGACAGGGATGTTCACACACATTTTGTATTTATCAATGAAGTAAAGGAGTACTGGGAACTTTTCAGTGCTACATTAACGTTTACCAGGCCTGTGCATTCCACCACAGGCCACTGACATGCTCACCAAGCATTTTATTAGCCAACCATAGACCAGACTAGACTGTGCTTACCAATCTTTTGTTACCTCTCTGCTTGGAAGAATACACATGATTATCTGTGTGATCTGAGGGAGAATTTTATTCTTACTTAAACTATGTAACGGCAAGAAAAGAGCTGTCATTGTGCTTGGATCACCAAAAAGGCATGCAGCATAAATGAAATGCAGCCAAAAAAAGACCTTAAAGGGACAGTTCACCCCTAAAATCAAAAATACATATTTTTTCACTTAACCTGTAGTGCTGTTTATCCATCTGGATTGTTTTGGTGTGAGTTGTAGAGCAAGGTTGTCAAAATACTTTTTCAATACTAAATCTTTAAAACGATAGCATATCCGTAAATTATAATATACCATATATCAATTCTTAAATTAATCGCCAACTATTCTGTAAATTAAAAAGAAAAAAGTAAAAATTGACAAAATTGTGACAGGATTAATTAATTGATTAATCAAGAAGATAATCGACAATGAAAATAATCTTTATTTGCAGCCCTAACTCATTTTAGTTCTCAGTTCAGCTCAGTCTCTATTGTCCTGCCTGAACTTTGGCTTGCAGCATAGGAAAACTAGTGTCCAGTGACTTTTTCTGTACTAGCTCTGTGTGCAGGTTGTTAATTTTTTTAAAAAGGACTACATTCTATTTTGTGTGCCTTGAACTTTTCTTTCTCTTTTTGCTGTGCTATAGAAAGAGGCATTGAGTATCTTTTTTATACTAACATTTAGGGCTGCACAATTCATTGCGATATTATCGAAATTGCAATATGGTCAAGTGCAATGGCCAAATCCCAGAACCAGAATGCAATTTTTTGATAAAGGAAAAATATGTGAGAAACCAGCATTTTAATGAAGCACTGGTGTGCTGCATAGATGTCCTGGCCTAAAATCTTGTTGTTCAGATGAAAGAAGAATGTTTGATTGGTACAGACCCCAACAAATATCACATTATCATGATTTTAATACCCTTTTTTTTTGTAAAAATGAAAAATGGAACGCAAAAATGTTAATTCCCACAAATTGTACTGCATATCGTAAAAACAATTTCAGTCAAATTAATTGCAAAATGACTTTTTACCATAATGTGCAGCCCGCCTTGTATTGTACACTTGGCACTTGGCTTGTGGTGCTCAAAGGACCAAACATTTGAAAAACTCAACAGAAATGTATCTTTCTAGAAATCATGACCTGGTTACTCAATCTAATCCACAGACCTTGTTGTATGTAGGTTCTAGTAGCAAGTAGAGCCAGACAGATATATCGGCCGGCAGATGTTATTGACTGATATTGGCCGATCACGGCTATATCACTCTATATTGATACTGGCATATTGTCCTATATGCGCCAATATGACAACTTTTTTTTTTTTTTTTACACAACATAAGGCAGATTGTTTATTTTTTATTTTAACAGGCAGAATTGTAAATATATGTGACCCTTATCCTCATCCTTATTATTGATCTTAATTCAAGTTTAATATACTATATATACACATTTTTTTCTATTTGTGTTTGTATATTTATAGCTATTTATAATTATTAATAATAATAGTGACAGTTTACTGTTTCAGTGTCATTTTGGAGAATAAAGTTTATCGTTGAAATATAAAATATCCTGTCTCCATTGCCTATCTCCTTCAAATGTTTATTAACCACATTTAAGGAATCATTGCAGTATAGGCCAATATATGGATATTTTAAAAAAATTTTTTACTCCCTAATATTGTAGTTAGCAGGTTAGAGTTATTATAGTTTTCTTTTTCTTTGTCTAATTATACATTTATTTATTTTTGATATGTTGGGAGTATGTTTCTTCTGTGTTTTGATTTATGTTTATTTACATGGAAATGAAGCATGGCAATACCATATTTTGTTATCTTTTATAATCAGGCTTCACAATAAAAACAGTTGAAACACATAATATTTTTATCAGCTTTTGCCTCCAAAATTCAGTATCAGTCGGGCTCTAGTAGGAACTATTTTTGTTTTACTGAACTACACCCGCAAATTGTACAGAAGAAAGTGTGCATCTACTTATGGACGACTTATGGTTACAGCCGAGCTGAGGAGGAGGCCATTAATGTTTACATCCACACCATCATAAGCCTTTCATGCACATCTCCCTCTGCATGGTGATATGGTTGGCAGATGTAGTTCGGTAGAAATAAACTGCTCACAACAAGGTCTGTGGATTATCTTGATTATATCAAGTTGATACTGCTTACTTGATATAATCAAGTAAGCAGTATCACGTAAGCAAGTAAGCAGTATCATAATATTATTTGATTATATCAAGTAAGCAGTTCATGATTTCTGCAGAGAGACACTGCTGCTAAGTTTTTTTGTCTTTCACAAATAAGTAATACCGACTATAAATTCAGAGATAGTTGTGGAATTTGTGAACTAACATTAACCTATCTGATGGGGTTGGCACGTGACCAGAAAGTCAATATTAGGTGTCAATACAGTGAGCAGTGATTGTACGCATAGTCACTGTGTGTGTTCAGAGTGCTGTGACTGATGTGCAGTCTTCTGTTTTCAGGACACTGGAGTTGGGAAATCCAGCATTGTTTGCAGATTTGTTCAGGATCATTTTGACCACAATATAAGTCCCACAATAGGGTAAGTGTGCTGCTTTACAAATCACAAAAGACAGTGTAACAGCTGGAGACGAGTCAATCAAACAAGAGAAACATTATGTATGATGTTTATTTCTCAGCTGAAGCTCGGCCTGTTCCATTGTGTTTTTAGAAGGGACACATTTGAAAAAAAGAAAAGTGCCAAGGAGCCAGACTTTTAAATTTCCCTATGTCTGGAGTTAGGAATTTAAATGTGTGAAACAATGCACCTTTTTATTTGTGCTCCAGCTTCTTAATTTTCACAATTGTAAAAGCAACATTGAAAAAAAAAGAAAAGCACCTTTGTAATCCTAGATTATAAGTAGTTTATTGTTTGTATAAACACTATGTTGCATTTAACATCTTTTTTTTCATTCAGTGTGATGCCTAAATTCCTCTCGCTTTTGCCTGAGTTCATTAAAAGCAAACAATAACAGACATAAATTAATGGGTTAATTAGCCTCTTTAGGACTCACTCGCACAGTGTTGAGTGTCTGATGCATGTTCTCATTGGGTTGACTTGTCACTTTTTGGATAAGCAAGCAAAAACCATAACCTGAAAAGTTGTTAATTAACCTAATTTTTACTCCCAATGATAAATATAAAAAGTTCTCACGCCTTGTAACTTTATACAGAGATTATTTTTCTAATTTTTTTGTGATCGTCGATTTATGTACAAGGAGTACTGCTGGCATGGCTGCAATCGCAACGTACCTGCAGATTTTCAAATTACTTTTACCTGACTATTGATAAATTCTCAAATTGACCATCATACAGTTTGTAACTAAATGCACAAGCCATGTCCATGTAGGTCTGACACCAAATATACAAATTATAGGAAAACATGAATAGTACATTTTGTATGCCTTCATACTTGACATGCATTAAATAAAGGTTCATATTGTATGTTTGTAGTGTGCTGGCTGAGATGGTTGCAAAGCTTGGTGAAGCCTGCACTGCTACATCCTGCAAAGCCACACCCATCTGGGTGAAATACCAAGTTTTTAGGGATTCCCAAACTCTGACAGTAACATGAAGCTAAGATAAACTGAGATGGATGTTTACAAGGTTAATGAGCCATTAAGTAATCTAAACAAATAATCACTGTTATCATGTTGTTGGCTTTTGTTTGATGGTTGTTTTGTGAGTCTCTGACTCAACCCTGTTGTCAGGCAACATGGGTTCAGTGACAAACATGTTATTTGTTTCCTGCTGACTTATACTAATTTGTTTCCTGTGTCTTTTTAAAGAACATGCTCAGAAGCATTGTTGTGAAATTCTCTTTATCATCCACAGAGCATCATTCCTCACCAAAACAGTGCCATGTGGAAATGAATTGCACAAATTTCTGATCTGGGATACAGCCGGGCAGGAAAGGGTGAGTACACCCCCAAACAGAAATTCCTCATTTACCTAATTAGCTTAAAGTTAACACACATGACTCTCTGAATCACGTTTTTGAAAAAAATAATTTTCCATTACATTTTGTATCAGGAAGCTAGCAGTGACACAATCATTTCACTGTCAGAGGTCCTCATGACATAGAGCCATTATTAGGCGTGAAATAGGATGATTCACAGAGGGTTCAAAGGTCACAAGACTGTGGTATCATCACAGTGATTCATTTAATGGAGAGGGGGTGGTGTATATAGTTGAAACTTGCCAGACATGCATACAGCATGGAAAAACCAGTGCAAATATTTTCTACTTGTGTTCGAAAAATGATGCATTGAAACCTCTGTTACCAGGGTTTAAAGTCCTCTTTATCTCTGTGTATAACATTACAATTATCACATTTCACAATCTATGTGATCTTCTTGGTTTACCAAGAAAATTACATCTGTTAACAACATAGTCTGACTCACAGGATGCACACGGGGGGTATAAGCCTGCTATGGGTTGCTTGGTTTCTGTCAGCATTGTGGCATCCGCTATCTGCGTGTTCAAAGCCCCCAGGAAAACAACAACCTCAGGGATAGCAACCTACACAGTGAAAATGGCAGATTAGCATTTGGGCCGCTAATGGCACACAAGCTAGCAGCTATTACATTTTCTTTTGTGGGGATTTAGTCATCAAGTTTCCCCCAGTGCTATTTTGCAGGGAAACTGGTCGCTGCATCCTGAGGTTCAGGCAACTTGGTGCTGTAGAGCAAAGTTTTGAAAAGGGGGCCCCCTTTTTCTATGTATTGTCACAAGGGCTGTTCTGATACCAACACCAGTATAAGAAATACCTCTGATATAGCCTAAATGCTGGCTTGGGTGTTGGTGAGTGCGCAATGCACCGATCCTTTGTATGTATGCACCAATCAGATATCATGTAATTTACTATTATTTCTTAACCTGAGCCAGGCTATACAACAATTAAAACAACCATTTCACTTCTATACACAGTTTATTACATATATTTGTAAA
This sequence comes from Lutjanus campechanus, assembly GCA_027495735.1. Classification (NCBI taxonomy): domain Eukaryota; kingdom Metazoa; phylum Chordata; class Actinopteri; order Lutjaniformes; family Lutjanidae; genus Lutjanus; species Lutjanus campechanus. The sequence continues at coordinate 11,409 of JAJHUR010083718.1, read as the reverse complement.
ATTCTCAGTTTTAATTGATTAGTTATTCAAAGGTCTGTTATTTCTGAATAGCAGACTGCTGCTATGAACAGACCAACTTATGTACAGATGCAGTTCTGATCATATACTTTGTAGGAGCAATAACATCATTTTTAAATCAAGCAGGTTTAAGCATCCAAGCAGGATAACGTACAGTGAGTGGGTCAGTATAATATATTTTATTAGCAAAATAAACCCCTAGTGGATCATTCAAGGCCCCTCTGCTTTGTATCGGGGTCCTTCACCACTCTGCCGGAGTTTCTTTTGCAATAATGACCTGCTTGGTGGCCTGGTAGCTCTGCTGGAAGAGCATGTGCCCCATGTACCGAGGCTGTGAGTCCTCTGCAGCGGCCATGGATTCGACTCCCGCCTACAACCCATTGCTGTAGGTCACCCCCCACTCTTTCTTCCCCTGTCCTGTCCTCACTTCAGCTGTCCTGTGAAATAAAGGCATAAAAGCCCCCCACCCCAAAAATAAAATAAAATAAAATATTGACCCACTCACTGTACAGTATCCCTTATTTGTTGTATACAGCTGTTGAAAAATAATAATCCATTTTTTAATGTACTGGTTTCTGATTGGTACTCAAGTATTGGCTGATGCACAAAGTTCAGGTCTTGGAATTGTTACTGGAACTAATTGAAGCAAGCGCAGGGATGATGGGATAAACATTTCTGCTGACTGCAGTTGGTGGTAATTCATATCATCAACAATTTGTGGTTGTGATGTGCTGTAAAGGTAGCAGTGTGCTCGTAAACGAGAAGAGAAGAAAAACTACAAAATAATAATAATAAATATTTGGATGTTTCTTGGGGAAGGAAAGGCTTTCAGTATGTTTGTTAAGGCCTAAAGGATCCAAATATTAAATTTTGGTGCAGTGTAAACAAAAATGTTTTCAATGAAAACTACTTTTTGTACATTTAAATACAAATTGTAAATTGTATCTAGAAGCTGTAAACAGTTCTCTACAAGAACATTCTTCTAAACACTGGAGAAACCTTAACAGCGAGGAGTTGAAACTTTTTCCATCGGTCACTCATCACTTAAGAATGTATGGGCATAGTCTACTCACAGTACAGCACATTGTGTTCATCTTTTATGGGTTAACGCAACATTAAGACTGCCTCCAGTTGAAATAGCCATAGACTGTTTTTGAAGTCATCTTTATGAAGCACTTTGTGTGATTTCTGTTTAACTGTGCTATACAAATGAGATTTGCTTTGACATATTGATTGATCATACTAACTCCTATGAATGTGTTGTGTGTTGTTTTTAGTTTCACTCATTAGCTCCTATGTACTACAGAGGATCGGCTGCTGCTGTCATTGTCTATGACATTACAAAACTGGTAAGAACAACATTAAATCTCTTTAGTAACAGCAAATACAGTAAATTAAACTTGGGTTGGATGGTGACATGGTCATTGTTTTCAAACCCACAGAATAATGAATAACTAAGAACCTTTCTGCCTCGCCTACCAACTTTTGAGCGGCTCAAGCAATGCCCTTCACCTCTAACTGTACAAGGAGAGGCTGGTTTCACACTATGAGCCTAATGTAAAATTCAATTACTTTTCCATCACTCTGCGATGCTGTGCTTCCATGACCTACAAATGTCATTCTTTCCTGGTCTGTTAATGGAAACTTGTCTGAAAAACACAGTCTAATGTGATGAATGTGTGACACAAGTTGTATAAAATGTTGGGCTATATTCTCTTTAAGAACCTTTCCCAGAGTTGACCACGGTGTGTTGTTGCGCAGGACTCTTTCCAGACACTGAAAAAATGGGTGAAGGAGCTGAAAGAACACGGTCCAGAGGACATTGTTGTAGCCATAGCAGGGAACAAGAACGATTTAGGAGACATCAGGTGAGTTTTCTTAGACTTTTGTGGCTGTGAAGAAACTGCTTATGAAATATTATGGTGGTAATATAGACACTCAGGCTGGACCCAAATATTCGACTATTCAGATATTTGTGGGTTGGTGGTCAGTTTTCAATTTTGGGATTCAGATATTCTTTTTTTTTTCTTTTTCTAAATGTAGAATATTAAGCTGTATTTCCATAGTATGGAAAGGCTTGACTTGAGTCTTCTTGCTCTATTTTTTTTATTTTCCATTAGAGGTAGTATCTGGTACCTGATGCTTTATTTGCTGTCACTGCGATTGAGGTTCCAAGCAAGCTGAGCCAATTCTCAATTGTGATGTGAAAGACTGCAGACCAATGGTTGGTTGTACAACATGGGACGTCCTGCATGTCCTGGCATTTTTAAATAGCCAATTTAGTGACCACAATTTTTATTCACTCAAAAATGCCAGCCAACAAAACCATTGTCTACTGATGAGGTGCAGACATATCAAGAACACCATCCCTTTGATAGCTGTTTGAAGAGTAGCATATTTTTTGTGTGTGTAGTGAGTGTGTGGTCGAAGGAGAGAGTTTGAGCAGCAGAGTGTGTTGTGAATGCAGCAAAGCAGAGGAAAATGGGTCCAGTGAAGTTGTCAATCAGACTTTAAACGTACAGTTTGTCAGTGAATAAAAGCTGCAGCCTCTTAAGATAAAACCTCCAATGTTTGTGTTGTTTTCCAACTGCTGAGAGGGTACTGTTCTGACTCCTCTTCCATTTATCACCTTGCCCAGCGGACTTCCAAAGCAAACTAGTTCAAGATAAAATGAGTGAAAGTCATTAATGATAAAAATGTTGATTTGCCATAGGACCCTTGTAAACTTTGAACCTATCCTGTACTACCACACTTACTTTAGTGTCCTTCTCTTTCACAGGGAAGTTCCGATGAAGGAAGCAAAGGAGTTTGCTGAATCAATTGCAGCTATTTTCATCGAGACTAGTGCTAGAAATGCTGTCAATGTTGAGGAGCTCTTTCAGAAAATCAGTAGGTGTCATGTCTTTACTGGATGTTATGTCTGTGTCTGCATATACTGTAGAGTTGTCATGATACCAGAATTTTGAACTTTGATACATTAGTATATAAAATTATACTAAATACCTCTTTTTATACCATGGCAAAAAAGAAAGAGTACTAGAGACACTTTTCAAATTCACAACCTGCACACGGTGTACACTGTCTTGTTTTGGTGTTGAAAACCAAATTTCAGGCAGGACAATAAAGACTGAACTAAACTGGGGTCTTAAATGAGCAATTACATCATTGTTTTGTAGATCTGATACTTTCAATACCGTAATCAGTGGATATTCTTTTTAAACACGTGGTATCAAGAAGAAGCAGGTATATCCTACAGAAAGGCTGGAGAGGCATCTCAATATTCAGCCTT
>JAJHUR010083717.1:0-10075 GCA_027495735.1 Lutjanus campechanus | reverse complement strand
GCATGCACTGAACACGTGTGATCACAGCAGTGAGTGTCGGGCGAGAGAGAGACACAAGGCGCTGCGTAGTATCGGTAAATGGCATCAGCGCCTTATTTGTTAGTACTCGCGGATACCGATGCCAGCGTTTTAGTGCCGTATCGGGGCCCCTCCCGATGCTAGTATCGGTATCGGTGCAACACTAGTTATTTTGTGTTCCCTTGCCCTTTTCGTTTCCTCCTCTAGTAAGTTTATTTTGGGTTTTGTTCTTGTTCTTGCATTTGGGCCCACCTGTGAACTGAACAATCACATATGTAAGTTCACGTGTGTAAGGTAATGTACATTATATATGTGAACTCAAGTAACATACTTAGTTATGTAACATCTTTAGGCTCATTTAGAGCACCCCTTACGTATGAATATAGATGTGTACTTTTCAAACAATGTAACGGCCACTACCCACATACTTCCAGGCATCTTTTATATTGGCGTGGATGTTAAGCAATACATCCACTAGAGTGCGCCGCTCAGAGTAAAAAGTTACCCCGAAGAAGAAGAAATTTCTTACAACAACACGTGGTGATGCTGGAGCAGGTTGTAATAATGTACCTCTTGACAAAGAGACAAAAGCAGAGGCAGCGGAGGCAGATATCATATCATTGTTGTGATAATCTGTTCAAGACCAGAAGATACTCCATTTATTGTAATAAAAGACTGAAAACCAGAAAGTATTTATATTTGAGAAGCTGGCACCCATGAATTTCTGGCATTTTTACTAATAAATTGCTTTATCTGTTATTAAAAAGTTGCAGATTAAGTGTGAAACATGTAAGGTTCTGCTGCTGGTGGTCTCTCTCACATTGAAACAATAATAAAACACGTACTTTAATGACATGAAGTAGTGTGGGATCATGGGAGTTGTTGTCTTCATTATTAAACAACAACCATGGCTGATGAAAATCAATTCGACATGACTCATATCTGACGTCACATTTGCAGACTTTCTTCTCTCTGAGGCACTTGACATATCCCGTGTTTTCATGGAAGTTAGCAACAGCTAGTAAAATACAGACAGTTACTTTGAATAAATTACCGATTTCTCAATGTTTGAACATTGCTGGAAGCTTTGGGAAAATGTAGGTACACAACTCAAAAAAATATGACATAGGTCTAGCATTTCGAGAGATTTTAATGCGGAAATATTAGATGTTATATCTTTTTCAGTTAGTTAACTCATCAGCATATTACTCTGCTTGTTAAGCAATACATCCACTAGAGTGCGCCGCTCAGAGTAAAAAGTTACCCCGAAGAAGAAGAAATTTCTTACAACAACACGTGGTGATGCTGGAGCAGGTTGTAATAATGTACCTCTTGACAAAGAGACAAAAGCAGAGGCAGCGGAGGCAGATATCATATCATTGTTGTGATAATCTGTTCAAGACCAGAAGATACTCCATTTATTGTAATAAAAGACTGAAAACCAGAAAGTATTTATATTTGAGAAGCTGGCACCCATGAATTTCTGGCATTTTTACTAATAAATTGCTTTATCTGTTATTAAAAAGTTGCAGATTAAGTGTGAAACATGTAAGGTTCTGCTGCTGGTGGTCTCTCTCACATTGAAACAATAATAAAACACGTACTTTAATGACATGAAGTAGTGTGGGATCATGGGAGTTGTTGTCTTCATTATTAAACAACAACCATGGCTGATGAAAATCAATTCGACATGACTCATATCTGACGTCACATTTGCAGACTTTCTTCTCTCTGAGGCACTTGACATATCCCGTGTTTTCATGGAAGTTAGCAACAGCTAGTAAAATACAGACAGTTACTTTGAATAAATTACTGATTTCTCAATGTTTGAACATTGCTGGAAGCTTTGGGAAAATGTAGGTACACAACTCAAAAAAATATGACATAAGTCTAGCATTTCGAGAGATTTTAATGTGGAAATATTAGATGTTATATCTTTTTCAGTTAGTTAACTCATCAGCATATTACTCTGCTTGTGTGTGTATGTAGCAATATGTGTGTGTGCATGGAGGGCTTTTTGTTTAGGTGGGCGTCTGGGGGTCAGTGGATGTGTGAATTCAGTGACTGTCAGGTTTCAGACTCCAGCCTGTCCTGCTAATGCTCAGCCATCTGGCCGTGCATGATGCAGGAGAGAGGTATTGAACTCTTTTCAAACTGTTTTCTAGAGTTTTCCAGACACACACACACAGACAAACACACATTATCGTGTGCGAATGCTCTCTGGCTGTACAGTAAGTGCTCCTTTCTGCCTCCTCGCAGCTCCTTGCCCATTAATGACGAGCCGTTAAAACGCTCAGCAAAATGCTCCAGCAGGCCCACCGTTCCCATCAGCAATGTTTGGGCTGATATCTCCCCTGAAGGATAATTAAGTAATATTAATATTCAATTGTGATCGCTTTAAGGCCATCTAGTTTCTGCATCAGCGCCGTAAAGATATGCCTTATAACTGCAGCGCTAGGAGTTGAAACGAATAATCTCTCCCTGCCTCTGCTGGCTTGAATTTCTGGAGTGAGTTAGACAGATGGTTATAGCTTGGATTTCAAAGTGATGGAGTAAAACTAACGTTGCCTGCCTTCGCCAACTCTCCTTCTTTCATCCCAGTGAGTTGCACTTAACGAAAGCAGTCCCTTGTTGCCTAAATGAAAGTGCACAACAAAGCGAATCTGCTGACTGTCACTACTCAGCACATCAGCCTGCTTGGGTGCCATACCGCACTGAGCCCGAGCAAAGCGGAGCAGCTTTCTGCACTCGACTGCTTCTTCCTTCAGGCTGGTGGAGCCCAGAGTCCTGAGAGGTAAATGGATGAATGGAGGCTTTATGGAGATGAGGAAGTGTAATGGTACTCTCTTCTCAATCCCGGCGGCTGGAACAGTAGCTCTCTGTGTCTTTTATCAGAGACATGAAAGGGGGACAATAAGCCTCTCTGCTATCAACAATATGGTGTCATTTGAAGCAGATTATCCCTCTGTTGAAGTAGAGGCAAATAAAAGACTAGGAGACAATGGACAGAGTTACGAGCCAAGGTTTCTCCTCCCATGAGGAAATCCTCCGCTCTGCTTTGTCTTATTCCAAAAATCTAATCTGCCAAAGTGCCCACTCATCGTCACGTGTGGAGACATTTCACGCTTATTGTCCTTATAGAAATGCCAAATCTAAAGTTTTCTAAGGACACGAGAACTTAAGGCACGCTCGTTTTGTCCTCAGTCTGAATGGGTCTTAAATGGCTTTCTCATATCCAATTAATGTTATCCCTGTGCCCACTGATACTACTGTCGTTTTGCTCATACATCATTTTGTTGCCGAGCTGTTGACAGCAGGAAGGCAGTAATGCAGGGGAGATAATGACTTAACTGTAGACCAGAGAAACATTTAAATTGGAGCAGCAGATGTCTGAAGTGAGGCCCATGAGCTAATGAACAGATTCATGTCACTGTTTTTCTCAATTTTGACCCATCACAAAGTCAATATAAATAAAAAAAACCCAAGTGATTTAAATTAGTTAATGTTTATGTTACATATGTCAACACAGTTTGTGCCAAGACTGTATAACTGCATGTTTGAGGGCTTCTTTATGCTCTTTGTGACATTTTTGAGCACTCCATAATTAGGAGCCATAATGCTTCAACTTAAAAAGCACCAAAAACCAAAAAATACCATCTTGAATGAATGGATAAATTGAGATGTAAAGAGTAGATGGGAAATCTTTTATTTATTTTGGCTGCTTTCATATCTTACCTATTTGATTCTGTTCGAATGAACAATCATGCATTTGTCTGTTTGGTTCAGTCGCTGAGGTGAAGGTCTGGTGCAGACTCAACAATCAGACCGAGAATGCCTGAAAACAAGCATCTCAGCATGAATTCAAAACATAAACTGCTATTAAATCATCTGAACTCTTAAGTTAGAAGTCTCCTGGGCTGTATAGCTGATATGCATGATTATTTGGTCACTATGGTAACACTGATAAGGTAACAACAGACATCCCTATTAAACATGGCGTCTGCTGAGTAAAATAATGCATTTTTTCTCTCTTTTTGCTAGGAGGAAAAAAATAGCATTTTCTTAGTGTGGTAATGAATTATTCAGTCAGAAAGTTTAAACAGACGTGTGTTAGATGTACATCTAGTGACCATAGTAACTAAACTCTGTATTATTATGGTACAAAAATGGACTAATTTAGACAGAGCGTTAATTGAGTCCCACCCATGCTGCAGGTGAATGCAATTCCCTCTCCATTGACTTTGCATTGTGTGAAGGTGCCTCCTTGTCACTTTCAGCTAGCAAAAACCAAATGCCTACAAACTACTGTGTGGTGTAATGCACTATCAGCAGGGTAAAGGACCCAGAACTAAGTTTTTATCAGGCTACTGAACCAAAAAAAACGGAGCCTTTAAGAAGACAAAATGTGGATACAGGCGTGAGACATCAGAGGGAAGAATGAGGAAAACTGTGTGACTCTGACACTTTATGCTTTGTTATGTTAAATTGTGATCTTACCTGGTGATTCGATCGATTTGATTGATTTCAGTCGATCGTTGTAAATATCAAAATATATTTAAAAATATTGGTCATTCGGTTGGATCATTTCTCAAAGAAAAACAAGGTCATGTGAAGGGACACTGAGATAGACTGACAATATTAAGTTTGTCTGTAGAACTTCTCTCTGGCATTCCTTTGACATATTGAAATCTAATGTTTTTAGCAAGCTACAGGCATTTTGTTAGCATTTCAGAACTTAGTTGCATATTGTTTTTCAGAGTATGATGCACATGCGCTCTGTCTCTATCATGATCACAATCACTTATTCATTGGTGAGCTCCATGTGACACCAGAAAAGATAAATAATTACATTAAAGTTGAGTAAAGTGCTGCATGACCTGCTTTCAGGCACCCAAATTTAAATTCCGCATGTGGGTCCGTGTAGCGCTGATGATGAAGCATGACAGCTGCTTAACTGTCCAGTCAATGAGTCAGTTCATGTGACTTCATGCTCACAGCTTTGATTTTGATCTTTGGTTTGTCAGCAAAATGTCAGTGTGGACGCTGACATGGCATAGCCAACTGTATTCCCTATGGTCAGTTTAAGTCATTACAGTTTAGTTAGTTATTATTTCATCTTGTTTAGATCAGATGTGAGAAGATCAAATGAAATGACAGTCCTATAACATGATATAAAGGTTCAGTGTGTAAAATTGATGGGGTTTTATTGGAAGAATATGCCAGAAATTGAATATAATATAAATAAGTATGCATCATTAGTGCGTAATCACCTGAAAATTAGATTCTTTGATACAACAGAATAACCTCTGCAGCAGGATAGGACGTATTTCCAAACATCTGAGTAGTATAGTTAACAACAGTCTTGTTGAAAACATTATAGCGGATCGTACTTCACTCAAACACCGCTCACAAACGAATCGGCATCTTTAAACTGACCAAAGCATCAAGTGAAAGTAAACTCCAAAAGTTCATCTGAGCCTTCAAAATTGATAAGTGAACTTTAATCTCCTTTTGAATTCTAGGACGAGCCGCCTGCACACAGTTTACATTGTGTTCTGTTTTCCTTTGGGTCAAATATAAAGTTCAACCATCTATCATCCCCTCCTTCTTCTTTCTCCCTAAAATCAGCTGTAGAGAGGCTGTTACGACCTCTTCCATCACCGCTTTGAAACGAGCCTCAGGCTTTAAAAGGTGTTGCTCCTTCACTGTCCAAATTGAGACTGAATACTGTAGAGTGGCACAGTTTAGCACTTTACACCATTAGTTATCCTGCTGTATACTCTCGAGCCTGAAATATGGGCACCTGTGAACTACATGATAGAAACAGCATGTGGGGAAGGTTTTTGCATGTTTTATTGTCTTTCGCTCGGCTGAATTTGGCTGATGTTCCCGTGTTTAATGGTTTTGTTTGATGGCAGACAGTAAACAGTGACAGATCCGACCACATCTGCTGAATAAAATATCAAGTATCAGTCAGTTGTCCAGTTTGTCTGTTTATGACATGGTTAGTTTTTTTTTCCATGTATGAAAACAGCATTAAACGTAATCACAGACAGGAGTTTTAACCTTCATGTTTTGTTGGCTATGGCTTTACATCTCACATACTCCACTTCTGTATGTATAAAAACAACAATAATGTCTGAAAAATGCGTTCTTCTTTAAATAGTGTTATTTTCTGGCTGTATTAATAACTATGAAGAAAAGTATTAGGTTGGACATTTGGTGAAGGTTGCAAAACATGGAAATAACCACAAAGGAATATTATTACAGCAAGTACAGACATATGCAGCCCCTTTCTTTAATCTCTGTACAAATAACAATTTTAGACTTAAAATAATGTCCAGTGCATTCACAGCAGGTGATATAACCAATCAAAATAACATGTCAGGTGATTTTAAAGACCGAGAAAGTCTGCATATGGATGAGATAAAGTGGATGGATGGCTTAAGCCCCGAGTGAAACCAAAAGTCAATCTTATTTAAAGTTTTTAGTTACATAACGTTATGTGCATCACACGTATATCACAATGTAGCAGGGTAGCAGGAAAACAAGGGAATGGGCCCAAACACAGACTTAGGCAGAGCTGGTGCAGTTCAAATGATTTAATGTGCAGGATCAAAAAAATACCACAAAAAGGCTTACGGATGGTCAGGCAGGCACAGGTCACAACCAGATAAACAGTCCAAGGGCAAACAAAATCCAAAGGGGCAGGCAGGAAATCCAAAGTCCAATAAATTGGCAGAAAGTTCTAAAAACTATACAGAAGTCCAAAACACTGGAAAATCAGCTAGGACACGCTTGATGTTAGGATTAATACAAACCAACAAAGAATGGAGGGAAACACCAAATACACAGGGAGGGTAATCAGAGACAGGTGAAAGTAAACAGTAATGAAAAAACGCAGGAAAAGACAAAGACAGTAAGTAAAGCAACAGAAACACGAGAAATTTCAAAATTAAAGCGGGAACAATTAAACTAAAACCTCAAACAATCATGTTATTTTATTTACATCACGTGACTTCCGTAATACAGCATATTTACACGTAATCCAATACCTGATCTTTTTCTAATCCTAACTAAGTAGTTTCTAATCTAATTCTTGTTACCATGATGACTGTGAAACACTGGGTATACAGCTACGGCACTTGATGCAAAAACAAAGTCAAGCTGGGAAAGAAAGGAGGGAAACAGAGTAAATACTCAAGAAGGCAGGTGAAAAGATGGGTGAGAGTAATCAACAGAAAACAACTAAACTAAAATTCAAAACCATGTAAATCACGTTAGAGTCCTTCACTTACGTCACTTGACTTATGTAAACACAACCTAAACAACGATCTTTTCTCAAAACTAGCCAAGTAGGTTTTTTTTGCCTAAAACCTAAGAAAACTGACTGTTTCATGGGGTTAACCATGTGTGTTTTTGTTACCAAGATGACTGAGAAACTGTGGGAGAGACTGGAAAAAAAACAGACAAAAAACAAACTGCCAAAGAAAAGATGGAAACACAGACTAAATACACAGAGATGCTAATCAGGGACATGTGAAAGTAATGAGTAACTAACAAAGACCAGCAACAGAGACGAGAGGAGGAAAGGCCCTTTGGAATAAAACAGGAAACAACTAAACTAAAACCACAACAGTCACATTACACAGGCTAATTCACTTTGCGCAACATAGTATACTTACATGCAGCCTAAACCATGATCTTTTCCTAAACTAAACCAAGTAGATTTGTTGCCTAAACTTAACTGAAACATTTGACAAAGTTAACTGTCTATTTTTGTTACCATGACGACAAAGGTTACCCGACTATGGATCTGGTGTATCACCTGCATGCAAAATTGGACTTTGGCTTATATGTACTGCACGCTATTTGAAAATATAAAGTTGTGTAACTTTAGGCAAATTTATTTATTACACGGCTTTGTTAAATACTCGACTCTGATTGGTCAATTACAGCATTCTAAGCTCTGTTGGCTGAGACGGTTGACAGGCTGTTGCTATGGACGCAGTTCTGATTATAGACTCTGGAGCAGCAATTAAATCTTTTTATTTTTTTATTTTTTATTATTAATATTTTGTGTCAAATTATTGATTTAAGTAAGTAGATGTGTAATAAGTGGTTAATATACAGTGAACAGATCATTATTGTAAAATAAACCCTGACAGGGTGATGCAGGATCCTGATGTTAAGCAAAAATTGTTCAGACAAAAATACAATATGTTGCAATATGTTACTTTATAGAGTGACACAGTATACAGTGATTGATATTGAATTCTCCTAACAGGGAGTTTTGGGGGGATACTGCTGCATAAAAAAGCAGATACAGAGCATTTGAACAACCACTGAATTTTACTTTTTTTTCTTTTTTTTTTTAGCATCTGGTGCCTTTGACACATAAGTAATTTGTCATTTTCTGTCATCTGTCTAAAACCCCACTTAAAAATAGTTCTCATAAAATTAGTTAAAGTTAATTGGCATCAAGGTGATAAAACAATGTTAAGTGTGTCATTTCAGCTCTTAAAAAGGACCCCGAACATCAGGGTAAAAGAAAACTCACAAAAATTGTGGGTTTTTTAAAAAAGATTTTTCTGCAGCCTTGATGTGATGAAATGCTGTGATGTTTGAGGGATGACAGTGATTATAATCAAACTTATAAGTTCTGTTCCATCGAGGGGATACGTGCGTGAGCAAAAAGGAGGTTTTTTGTGTATAAACTCGTGAGAGAGAGAGAGAGAGAGGGAGAGAGAGAGAGAGAGGGGGGCAGGGAGAGAGATGAAGACAGCAGAGAACAAATTATTGGGATCAAGCCAGATGCTTCAGGTCTCCATAGAAACTCCCCACACTTCACACTCTTCTCTATTTTCCCTCCATTTCTTTATTTATTTTGTTGTCAGCAGTTCCAGAATAACTTAATTAAAGCCAAGGCAGGCTAGCATGCTGTGTGAGATGACAGGAGGCCTGAGATGATTTGTGATGGATTACTGCATTTTATCTTCCCTTTATTTACTCCGTTGAAATGCACTGAAGCCTGCTATAATGCCAAATGAATGTGTGATAAACAGTGTTTTTGTGTTTGCTCAGAATGATTTAACAAACAAGTCTTTGCAAATATGGATGAGACTTTTTTCCCCTCCCCTCCCTTACTTTATACATAATCCATGTTTTTGTTTTGAACTGGTGTCCTGCTGTCTGTGCAGATAAAAGTGGTGGCAGCAGCAGTGGGTACCTGTAAAAAGCTCCGCTGCAGAGCTCCAGTGATAAACACAACTCTTAATTGGACATCATGGGGGGAGTAAAAGCACATCATCTTTACTTGAACTGATTAACTAGCAAAGTTTGTTTTTCTGTTTATTTTCTGTTTATGTAACGTCGTCCCATTAATGCCACGCGGTACAAGGTCACTGAGATTTCCAGATACACAAATTAGCATCAGTGATAGATTCAAAGTTGGGCATGATTAAACGCTTGAGGGGTTCTAAAGCAGATACAGAAGAGCGGTATAGATCTTAAACATGACATAAAAACAATATATCATATATTTATAAAATAAAAGTATATGGGTCTAAGTTATCATGACCAGTGAATTAATGGAAGGCTTTTAATGTGAAAAACATTGACAATAGCTCTTGCAGGCATTTCAAATTAAAAGCCTAATAGGGCCAACTTAAAGATTTAAAAAAATAATAATAATAAAATAAAACACACAGGTCACATAAACAGATGAAAATGAACAGAGGTAATCTACAGCAAATTAAATAAAAGCAACCAATAATATATTTAGCTAAAAATCTAAAAAGTAATACAAGATCGTAAAAGCAACGTATGTAGAAACTATGTAGCCAGTGAAAGACTTTTAATGTGAAAAACACTGACGGTAACAGGCAAAGAAAGAGCTGCTAAGTGGAAGCAACTGGAAATAATTTGCTCAACAAAACACAGTCGAGATATTCCAATCCACTTTTTTCAGTTCAGACCCAATGCCAGCACTCTCTTTTTTCTTTAGAAGTAGTAGTAGTAATAAGTAGTAGTAGTAAGATTACATAAGGCTGAAACT
>JAJHUR010083716.1:8580-67320 GCA_027495735.1 Lutjanus campechanus | reverse complement strand
TTACTTCACAGAAAACAGTTTTTGGTCTACCGTTGTCTCAATCTGTTTGATTGTTTGTGTCATCGTGTGAGCAGCAGCTCTCGTGGTCTGTGAGGTAAAATTACTGTGTTTCATCACAGGAGTCTGGTGGCTTTAGAGAGAGTGATATAACAGCAGTTTCCTGTTAGAAAAGGCTGCCCGGTGGCAAAATGTAGTGATGAAAATATTCTAAATATAGCCAAACAGCCTATATTTTTATTTTATTAACCTTTATTTTGCAGAGAAACCCATTGAGACCAAAGGTGCCCTGGTTACATGCAATAAATTTTAAATCCTAAAACAATCAAAACCATGAAAAACAATAAAACATTAATACAAAAAGACCCACCATCAACAGCAGCATATTGATCAACCAATAATTCCGGCAGGGCTGCAACTACTGATTATTTTCTCAATTAACTGATTTGATAGTTGCTTCCCTATAATATGTTATATGTTTCCCAAACTTCTGTGGCTTCCCGCGCCTGTGGTGTCCACACAGAGCGCCATCTTTCTACAGCGAGGCTGCAGACGAGTTTTGCAGAGAAGAAAAGGAGTGGTAACCAGAAAGCAGAGTGATTTTTTCCCCCGCCTTGTTCAAAGAAAGTGAGGCAGGGAGAGAGAAAGAGAAGAGAGTGCACTGGAAGAATACTGCCCATCACCCTATTTTTTCATGTCTGTCACATATTCTACAGATATAGACATTGAAGCTGTAGTGTCATGTTGCTGGTATGATGTCGATTTAACTATCAACAGATCATTTGCACTGTCTATTTTTGCTGAGAACCTCACAAGTCACGTGGATAAAACAGGCGAGACACAGTGAATCTATAGATGAGGCCCGGCTGCTCTAACCTGTTAATACGTGTGCCGAAATGAAAAACATGAGGTTCTGTGATGCACATGCGCTGCTCGCACAGACAGTGAAGCCCAGACACTGAACTGATATTAAGTTTTTCAAGGTGGCTAAAATACATTTTACTTGCTGTGCACAGCAGAACATTGCTTAGCTTCCATGCTGGTGCTCCTGCTGCTTCTCCAAAGTGGGGACGTACTGACTGTCATCTACTGTAGGTAATACACTAACTATGGATAAATACCTCATACAACCCCACTTCAAAGAACCTGAACTACCCCTCTAATACATGATGCTCTAATAATCTTTTTGTGCTCTCTCAGGCATCCATGACAGGTAGCGCTCTCAGTCTGTACCTGGAGGAGACAAAGACCAACGAAGACTCGATGTTTCAGTCTGACATTAGTCCCATTAAGAGGGAGGGAATCCACCGCGAGTCAAAGAACAAAAGCAACCTGAACATGTCAACTGGAGCCAGAGACGAACTGTCCCGGGGCAAAGGGGACCCCTCTGGTATTTTGTCCCCTACCACCCTGGCACTGCACAAGGTACTTCTGTTTAGGGAATGATTTACAAAAAACATATTTGAATCAATTGTTTAAAAACAAACTACACAAATTCACATGGTAACACTTCAGATTACAGCTCACAAATTAGGGTGAAAATATTTTCTACATGGTACCAACAGGTGTGCACAAGGGAAGTGGTACAAGGAACAAGGAGGTGATGAATTAGGCTTTAAGAGGGACCAACATGCTGTACATGTCCTTTTACATTACCTGTGCCACAAAAGATCCAAAACCGCATCCAAAAACTACATGATTGATGGGCAGTATTTGATTAACGTTTAATAAATTTATTTATTTATATGTATTTTGTTATAGCTGTAAATCTGCACCATTCTTCCCAGAATATATGAGAAAATATATATACTTATTAACACATTAATGGCTAATGATTATATTCAGTATATTTAAGGACAACTATGTAGGATTTAGCAGCATCTATCAGTGAGTTTGCACACTGCAAACATGTCGCCTCCCCCTCCCCTTCCAAACATGTAGGAGAACCTACAGTGGCCACGAAACGTTCATTGCTATTATAAATAGCTCATTCTAAGGTAATGAAAACACTACTATCCCTATTTTCAGGTGATTTTACACAAATGAAAACATACTGAGGAATATTATACTTATACTTAGATTTCTTCCATATTCTACTGACATAAGTTTAACATTCATTTGACAAGCTATTTATGAGATTTGCACTTAGAACAATGAAGTTGTTTTGAATCCAGTGGTACCAAGCATTTGATATAACTGACTGCACTTACTTGAGATGCAGCTGTTTCTGTATTTTGCTATATTTAGTCGTTAGTCACATGGGATTACTCATTTTTATTATTTTTCACAAAAACACTTGCGGAAACACAGGTTCCTCTAATCCCTTGTGACTAACAAATAAAAATAGGATGTTCAGAAAAACTTGGACTGTTGATTTGTGTTGCTAAGGAAAATGTAAACTTCCACTGGGGACATTAATTTAAAAACTATAAAAGTACTGAGTTTATATTTCACCCCATTTTCCTGGTAACAGTATTACTGCACACACTAACTGTTCAGTAATTTAAAAGTTGTTGCTCTCTTACCAAACTTCTTCCCTTGTACTAGCATACAAGTATCCAGTCTGTATTTTAGTGATACCCCATACGTTTATCTATAATTCCACTGTCATTTGCGTGCTGTGATCTAAAACGTTAGTGAACATTTAGTCAAAAACCTGATCCATTGATTGATCAGTCAGCTGCCCTCACAGCTTGCTGAACACAGTACAAACAACAGCGTCCTGAGGGAATAAAGTTTATACCTGCGTGCCTCCTTCACTTGACTCACTGGGCCTGCTGGTACAATGTAACTGGACCCAGTGGATACGTGGCCAGTCAGGACTTGCAGTGTGTGTACGACATAAACACACAACACTCATTATACGTTACCTCAGCTGCTGCACACGCTGTGACCCAGGCCTGTGCAGGTGTAGTTGTTTGGTGTCATGTGCGCGTCTCATCCTGCTGTGTGTTTGATGGAGCGACTGACGGGGCAGATAGTTGGGCAGTAATAACAGAGCACATCACAGTCCTGCTGTGTGGAAATTAAAAATGTTTTGAGTTGAAACATCCATGATATCATATGGAAAATCATCTGAAGCTGTTTCTTGTTTTGGTTAAACCTGCTGACCTTGTTATAGTAGAGTTTAAAGAAACAAATGACACAGGGGCATGTGTGTGTGAAAACTTGTTTAGTATATACAGAAATCACAGATGCCATAAGACACCTGTGTAGTGCTGTGAGATACACTAGAGTAGCTGTGCAACAATAACTACAGTTGTGAGTAAAAGTAAGACTTGGTGACATGGTATAAAATATCTGGAACACCTTAACTTTTATAGATTGGTGTAATTTTCATTGTTTTATCATATTATGTGTATCTGTTCATTTTCTTTCCAATAGTTATGAGAAAATAAACACCACTTTCGTGTCTGTCTATTCAATATGAAGCTACAGCCAGTTAGCTTAGCTTAGCATTCACTCCAGGAAGTCACACAAAATAAAACACGTTCATTTTTAGCCTATAGCTTAATTAGATTTAAAGCTGCTGGTTTTTGAACTTTGTCTTGTCTTTGGGCACAGCCAGGCTAGCTGTTTCTTCCTGTTTATTGTCTTTATGCTAAGTTAAGCTAAGCTAACTGTCTCCTCCTTCAAACAAACTGATATGATGGTGGTATTCATCTTCTCAGCTAAGTCCCTGTTTTCTTTTCCATTTTTAAATACCTGAACTGGCTGACAGGAGACATAACGTCCAAATCAGCTTACTTAGCATTGGGAGCCTGTGGAAAAAAAGCTGTTTAATGTATAATGTTGTATACTGTCCTCTGAGACTCTGGAAGGAGCTTTGTTACAGAGCTTTGGTCTTGGAGACTTTAAATTTTTAATGTAAATCCTGTTCAGAAACCGGAGATGTGCAGTTTTAAAGTTGCAGGCATTTAGGAGGCAACTGCATCTAATGAAAGATGCTACAGAGTTTCATTATTATATTTTTTATCTATTATTCCTCATATCGCTCTCTGCTATATTGATTTTTTTTTATCACTCTCCAGCTTTATGGAAGTGCAATAAAAGTAAAATTTTACATGGCATCTGGTAAAATATGAAAGTGGCTCGTAGAATTCAGACCCAAAATAATGCTTTACTATTGAGTGGCTAGTGAATTTTAACACGTATCTGTCAAATTTAAAAGTTAATCTTCCACCATGGTGTAAAAGTTCTTGTCTAAAAGCCTCTAGATATTTATGAATATGCGCTGTAAACCTCTGTCTAACTCAAATGTTCCCTGTATTTACAGGTGACTATAAGGAAGGACCTTGAGAGCCGTGACTTTGGTTTCAGCGTATCTGACGGGCTGCTGGAGAAAGGGGTTTATGTCAACATGATCCGCCCGGATGGCCCCGCAGACCAGGCAGGGCTAAAACCTTTTGACCGCATTCTCCAGGTATTTCATGTAAAAAAAAAAAAAAGTTAAGTTTAAAGAAATTAAGCCTTCTGGGAAATTTGTTTATTCGCTCTCTGGTAATAATACCGATGTCCAAATCTACCCTGTGCACCAGGGAACAGGCTAAGAGTGTCGCTTGTTTAAAAAAAAAACACTCACCCTGGTTTTGTGCACAACCTATTTTCTCTGGTCAAAATTGAAACTGATGTCCTTGACTTTTCCATTTCCCGTCAACTCAGGGATCAGCATGGTCAGCAAGAGACTATGTTACGAGGCTGAGAAGCAGTAAATCATCACACAAAATCACAAAAATCGCTCATTCTAGCTAAAGGAAATGAATAAAATGTAAGGAAATTGCACTGAATAACATAGACACTCATTTGCACCACAAAATATCTCATCGCCTCCTCGCAGTGCATCATCGCATCGTAATATACCTGGACAATTTTTCACGCTTGATCTGCCAGAGCTTGCACGCTCACTGAATGTTCAGTACCACTCTCATGAAGCTGCAGCCAGTTAGCTTAGCATAAAGACTGAAGCAAACAACTAGGAGAAATATTCTTTATCTTTACTCTGTTGGGAAATACATTTATTCACTTCCCTCAGAGAGTTACATAAAAAGCTTTGGGAATCATGTGTATATATTTAAAGATTTTTGTTCTCTTGGAGTTTTTTGCCAAATAGTAAAATCGAGAATCAAGAATCAACACTACTTAATACCCATATGTTTTGGTTTTCAGCTGAAAAAAGTGGTTTAATTACTCTTCAGATTTTCTTTTTTTTAACGAAGTATTCACTTTAAAAAAAAAAAAAGGTCTGTCACTCAGCTCTTACATGTGAGGGATGATTTGTTTCTTTGCCTTGTCTTTATGCTATTTAATCTTAGTCTCTAAACTGAATCTGGCCCTCAGGTGGTAGTTTTTCCATTGCTTTTTTGAGAAGAATTAAGTAAAATAAAACTAAATTAAGTAATAAACAAATTTCCCAGAATGTGAAACTGTTCTTTTTTTTTTTTTTAAGAAATGTGAGTGTAGCAGCACGTTGAACGATTTAATTGATTGTGATCTTCCAGGTGAACCGGGTCAGGACGAGGGACTTGGACTGTTGTCTCACTGTGCCTCTCATTATAGAGGCAGGAGACAGCCTGGACTTGGTCATTAGCAGGAATCCACTGGCAGCGACAGACACTGGGCTGCCCGATGACTGTGACGACCCCTCAAACTCGCCGTTCTGCTTTCCAGAGCGCAGGACCAACAGCATTGCCCTGTGACCGCGAGGATAAAGACACTAGCTTTTTGAAAACACACACACACACACACACACACACACACACACCACATCACATCATGCACGGTTGAGTTTGTCACATTGTACCTCTCCGACAGACCTTCACAGTCATGTTCAGCATGCGGAGCATCCGAAAGCAGCCACTCTCACTGCCTGAGAGCATCTCTCACTCACAAAGTTACAAGTGCATGTGTTCACTATTGCCGGTTTTAGTCACTGTGTTCACATGATGCAGTCCAGAGGCTTCAGGGCAGCCCCCTCCCTCCCCTCACACCACCACCACCACCACCACCCCTCCACTGCTTCCCTCTCCAGAGGCAAAGCCACATGCAGGGTTATATAACAGGGGAGTCATGGCTTCTGACTGAGCCAGGATGTCAACACACACACACGTCTCACATGCTGCACACACACACACACACACACACACACACACACACACACGCTGCATATATTTACTTTCTTTTTCCTTCAATGAGTGAAACAACCTTTACACAATTGTTTCTCTTTTTCTTGCACGCACACACATGCAGTGATTTACGTGCACACACACCCCTGACACATGAGGTGTTAATGGACTCGAGGTTCAAGCCACATCGTGCATATTTGAGTTATTTCGGCCACAACTTGGCTCACTGCCCTCGTTTCCAGCCTCTCCTCCATGCTGCCTGCTGCCCTAGAGAGGGGACAGTGCCTCCAAATAGACATAAATGCTCTCTGCTACTTGCCAAGTATCATTAAATATATATTTTAAAGCCCCTTATATCTTAATACCAGGAATGCTTGTGAAGACGCTCTAACCTTTCTGCTTTAAAGTGGCTGTCCCTGGACGGAGAAATAGCTTCTGAACGGCTCCAGAGAGACTCAGAGATAATGATTTTTTTTGTTCCTGTCTTGATGACTCACATGTTTACAAAAAAATGTTTTCATTTTCACATTCTGCACACGTTTCTTTCTGCATCTGCAAGTGATACACATTTCTCTCATATGATCTACTAGTTCAAATTTCTCTTTCACTTTTTCACGTTTCACTTTTCTCCACGTGTGTCTTCTTTGTACGTGGCATTGCACCAGAATGACTTATGGGTTGGTTCGTGGTCCATCACTAATGCTTCCTTAAGGGAATCACATCCTTTCCCAAAACGGAGGATGAAATGCCTTTTCAATTGTCATTAATGAATGATTTTCTTGTTTTCACTTTCACATCTGACTGGGTTGATTCATTAGTTTTATTCCACCTCTCTGCAGTAGCTGTTTTTCCTCCCAGTATGTGTAAGCATGTTAAGCATGCATATGGTTTGTCCTCTTCCTTAGACTAAAACAACAATGGAGTGATCTCTGTTTGCTCCCGTGGGATCTTTTTTATCACGGCATTGTGTTTTTTATAAAGCTTTTGGCCTGCTGATCCAGCTGCCTCGTCTCATGTGCGCCAGGCTGATGTGAAGATAGCTGTACTGTCCCGTTTAGAGCAGCCTTAGAGACTGATTAATCCTTGGGACGGACGGTAACTTTTTTCAATCTGATATCTCATGTCTTATATTAAATGTTGTATACAGAGGCCTATTTTTAAGGTTTTATATTAATTTACTGTATTGTATCTTTATGTATCATGGTATGCAGTGCTTATTTTTATTTACAGTACATGCACATACAGTATAGTATCTTCATGTAAGCTGTGATACTGAATGTGGCTGCTCATTTTCTTTAATTTTTGGTTAATTTTCACATCCTCCCATAATATGTCAGGAATCGTTTCAAAGGGACTTGAAAGAGTTATTGGATATTATTTTATTTTTGTTATTTAATTTATTATAAATTAAGAAATGTATTTCTTTTTATGAGAATAAAGTTATGAAACCAGTTGATTTGGCTCTAGTTTTTGAACAGTGTGTTGTTTAATTTGGCTCTCCACCATAAAATTACTAATGCACACTGACCCAAAACGTCTCAACACTGACACATAACAAACGTTAAGTTGGAGGTTTTATGTTGGTCAGTCGGTTCACCACTTTGATCCAAACTGAAATATCCTAACAACAATTTAAAAGCCCAGTGTGCAAGATTTACAGAGGTTTACAGAGGTTTACTGGCAGAATATGACAGAAATGGAATATATTCCATGGAGGCCGCCATGTTGCACCACCATGTTTCAACAGTAGCTCACAATGCACAAAGTAAACACTGGCTCAGCCTTAAGGATTTTTGTGGCCACCGTAGGCTCTCCCACACACTTGGAAGGCGAGGTGTTTGCAATCTGTAAGCTCACCACTAGATGTCACTAAATCCTTTAATGGAGTGTGTTTCGTGCTAAGAAGCAAATGTTAGCATGCTAACACTCAAAAACTTGTTCGTGAACATAGTTTACTGTAGTTATTTTACCTGCTTAACATCAGCATGTCTGCATTGTCACTGTGAGAATGCTATTATGCTGACATTAGCACTTAGCTAACAGCCTTAACATGCTTTCTTTGTTTTGTTTTGTTTTCCTGCTGTAGAAACATGGCGGCCTCTGTGAGAGAGGATCTATGCCCTCTGTAAGATATAAAGGTCTCAGCCTAATGTTACAAAAACACGATTCTTATTTTCAGATGATTATATACCTATTTAAACATAATTATGAATATTATATTCCATTTCCACCATATTCTTCCAATAAATGCCTGTAAATCTTATACACTAGATGTATAATTTTCCAGCTGTGAGCAGCTCCTCCATTTTCTTTGTCCATTGTGTTGTCTGAGAATAGTGTCTCAATAACACAAAATCAACCCTATGCATTGTCTGCTTTGGGTATACCTTATTTTGGCTCTTTTCTAGTAGGAACACAAAAAAAACAACAACTATGTGGTGTGGATTTGGGACACATTTTCCAGTGTAGTTGATTGTGTTGACCAACCTCATCAATAGGCCCAAAGTGTAGTTGTCCACCCTAACGGATTCTTAGACTTTGATTCAATAAATCTTCAAAGACTGAAATTGACAAGTGTGTCACTGCTCTCCAATGGACTTTTGAGCATTTTATGCTAGTCTGCAATGCAATTAGCCTCTGACTGAAGAAATTACACACAATTGACCCTACGCTAAGCACCGCCCTCCCTAGTTATTGTTGCTACGACTGCCAAACTTTCCATTCTCGCACTGCATTTATGAAGTTTAAGGTGATAACGGTGGCAGATTTAACATCAAAATTGGGAGTAACTGTTGAAAGACAACAGGTTTTTGATTCCTTAGTGACGTAAACACAAGTAGCCTCTCATTTCTAGCTTTGACTGTGGATTTTCTCGGCTAAAATGACTCACGAGTAGATTTCAGAAGTGTTGCTGGCTTATGTAAGCTAATGCTAACTCCTTGAGTCAGCTGAGAAGTCTCCAGCTGTCGTTCTAATGTTTCCATCTGACATGTTAGAAAAACAAGGACCCTGTGAAAGTGTAAATGTAAAGTTAGCTTGCACGTGCATACATGATATAACATTAATGCTAAAAGACTGTGGCTAAAGCTAGCTTACATCTCAGCAAACACTGGGTGGATGGTGAGATACGGTATGACTGATTACAGAAATACACTCATTAGTGTGGGAAAAGGAAGCTCAGAGACTCGATTAGTGCAGCAGACCACAAGAGAGCCAGGATAAGAGCTAAGCTAACCCATCTTAGACCTGAGACTGAGAGCCAGAGTGAGATGTAATTGTAATTGGCCCACTTTGATTCTGCATCAACCCACATCCTCCTCCTCAAACCCTCAAATAACAAATGCAGATGCAGTGGTATCTAACAAGTTTGGCTGGAGGTAACGTTACTGCAGCTAGTAAGCTAGTGTTAATTAGCCGACCTTGCTAATGTTTGCAGCTTATGTTAGAGCACATAAAGACAGAGTTAAATCCATTCACCACACATGTGCTCTTGTGTTTCATATTTTTGAGAGACTACAAAAAAAAGACGGCATGGTCCAGAATCATGAAACACAGAGTATTGCTGTACTTGGAGCCTCCTGCACACCTTCAACATGTAGAGAAATGGAAAGCTCGTCAGCTCTAGTTACGGTTACTAAGCTATGATTGGACAGTTGTTTGGAGTTAGGGCTTAGTGAGGGTCAATTCATGCCATTAAAACACTTCCTTTGTACTTATTGCACTATGTCTGTTTTCCAGCAGCTCTGTAGTTCGCTCTGTCAGTCAGGTGGTCGGCCGGTTGATTGGTCCACAAATATTTCCCCACCCTTTGGTGGCCTCTGTCCTTTAGCGCATGACCAACCTTTCCACAAAATCTTCTCTGTCTGTGAATCCATTTGGAAGTTATGCGCCTTTTTGTGATAGCCCGCTCCCACTGCCATGCCCGCTCTTTGCCAACTGGCATGAACACAAACACTCACCTTCACACACACACAGACTTCACCTCCATGCCAAATTTCAGCCTCCACTGCTGATTAACTGTTCATGCCAGTTGGCAAAAAGGGTGTGTAGCAGTGACCTATCACAAAAAGGTACATAACTTCTAAACGGCTCACGTACCAAACTCATCAACCGTTTGTTGTTGACACTTCCGGGACGCACCACTTCAATAGGGTTCCTGTTTTTGGTGAAGGTTAGCTTACGTTTTAGCCACACCCCCTGTCACAGCTCATGAATCGTTATTCAGAGCCTTGCAAAAGGCATCACTGGACTTAAAAAAGAGTTCCTGTTTCATTGCTATGAGTTAGTCCCACCCCCTATTCTTTAGTCACAGAGGTCTAGTGTTTTTGAAGTTGTGTGTGTGTGTGTGTGTGTGTGTGTGTGTGATTGCATGCACTCATGGATGCATGCACATTCTGAATTCACACTTGTTAACCTGCATGTCTTTTCAGTTGACTCTTTACTGAAATGCATCTGCAAGGTAACGTGATTTCACAAAGTGCTGTCCCATTTTCCATGATGCATTTGCCTCCTCCTGCGCTCAGTCGCTTACGTTGATCATCCAGGTGACGTAAATTAAAGTCTTTGGGGGTTCAGTGCTTCAAGGGCCTTGGGCGGACAGTGGGACACCAGAGACATGCCCAAATAAGCTGGTCCCATCTTTCTGGGTGAGATGTCAATGCAGTTACCACCTGCTGGGGGCTGTTAGATTGATGGTGGGACGGACAGCCTAAAACATTTGGGTCAAGTGTCAATGAGCCATCACAGGGAGTGGGGAGAGGTCGAAGTTGGTGGTTGGTATAATCAGCTCAATGGAAGACATTTAAATACATATACAGTAGATGTTCAGGGGTGGAATCAAAATGTATTGTGGTTTGTACAAGTATCACTCACTCAAAATAGACAATATTGATGAAGGTTGGAAGGGGGAAGCATCAAATTTACTGCAACAGTCCAAAACCAAAAGATACAATACTTAACAGTGTTTGGTTGGTAGATAAAACCATATGCAACAACTTTCTCTAAACCACAGGCCACAGTGGCTGTGCTCACATTACCAACGGCTTGTAGTTAAGTCATCTTGAAATGTAAGACCTGCAATGTCATCCAGCTTAGGGTCATTCCTGCAAGCCTGTATGTCTATGAAGACATATAAAATTATATTGTGCTGAAATTTAGTCTCTAAATCATCTGGGTGACAGTAAATCTCTTTATAGCAAACGACTCCAATATGCAGTCATGATAATTATGGTTAGAATAAAAAGCTTCTGTAACACAGCCCGTGATTTACAGTGTAATGTCTCTGTGTTAATTAGGCAGCAGTAAAAACTTCCTGATTCTGTTTCCTCCTGGTATTTTAATGTTGGTTAGTTACAGTTGAAGAAAACAAGCACAGGAAACAAGGGAGTAGTTGGGCATTTTAAGGTTTTTTTTTTATAAATACTTTAGGCCTGCAGGATACAGTATTCGCAAACTGAAATATTCTGCAGAACCAATAATCATGGTATAACGTATTTGATAGTGACAATTTGTTACCAAAACTACAGTTGTACAGTAAGGTTAACAAGGAGGCTTTGAAAGAAAATCTCTCAAGTCTCAGACGGAGGCCTTATCGAGCATACATACTGAAGCTGCTTTTCCACTCAAAGTACCCAGAACTTTTTGTCCCAGGAACTATGTTTTTCAAGGTTCCTTCAGCCCATTGTTGTATGCATTTCCACTGCATACTAAAGACCCACAAAGCTTATGCAAAGTGTGTATGAAAAAAATAAAAATGACTATACAACAATGATGAGTGGATTTCATCGTCAGCGTAAATACTTCATGATGTCTCCACTTTGTCGTCGCTCCATAGGTCTGTAGTTTTCTTCTGTAACTCCATGTTTGTGGCTGCAGATTTTTAAAAATTGTGGCTGAAATAAAATGCAGAGAGTGCTCAACCAATCAGAAATGTTGTACTGGACATTTTTTTAAATAGCCTCTCATCTGAATTTTCAGATTGCAAACACCTTGTCTCACCCTCCATGGAGGAGGACCCGCTTCCTCTGTAGCTATGAATGACAAACAAAACACAACTATTATTATTTTATGTTAAACATAACATTTCTGGCATATTCTGCCAATCCACTGTAAATCTTTTACACTGGAAGTTAATTTAGACCCTTGTCCCTGCACAAGAAACACCAAGTTCCTCCAAAGTTGCAGAGCCCATGGGTTAAGTTTGCAAAATGACGACATGGGTACTCGGCATGGGTACATATTTTTCAAATATGTACCATGTGTTAATAAGAAAAACTTCCTTTACACAGACTTAAAGCATAATGTAAATTTAAGTGGTGCTCCTCCTCTTGGTTCTCTGTTCATGCTTTAGAAAATCTAGCCTGTGATGAGAGACTTTGGCCAATCACAGGTCAGTAAAACAGTTGATTGTTGAGTCTCAATCCCAAAACGTCAGTGTTTGACATCCTGTGAGAATGTGACTCAATAATCAACTTTCTTTCTCTGGAATTGCTTTCTTCAACTTTAGTTATTTCAACCTCAAAAATTAAATATCCAAAACATATGTGACGTGCAAACAATTCTCCACTTTGCTGCTGTATAAGCTTCAGAGACATTCATATTTAGAAAATAACAGACTTGACACAGAAATCCAAAGAAAAAGATGTTTATTTGTAATCTATATAGAAATGATGCAATGTGCATCTCCAAGGGGACAAATGTGAGACAAAAATACTTTGGTACACTTGAATTTCCAAGTAGCACAAGATTTTTACGGACAAAGCAGCACGGTACTGTGGTGGCTCCTGCACAATGCTTCATGATAACAATTCCATCAGTTTCTGTATTGAACTGTGCATGTTGTTGCATCATTATTGAACATTACAATTATTTTAAAATTTGACCGAGCAAAGAATGCCATTTGCTTCAATGAATATTGCACACTGAAAAAATGTAATCCAGGCTCACAATGTAACCGATATTTAGAAAACAAATTGCTGAGTTTTCAGTAAAATTAATTAACCAGTGACGGTGTTCATATGATGTACAGTATAAAATTGTTACAAAAAGGCATATGTGATTTACAAACAATTCAAATTCTACAATACAAATGCCTAAACCAAACATTAAAAACTAGAATCCAGTGGTAGTTCTGCAGAGCGCGTCTGCTACTCAAATGAGCACGATGGAGAGAGCTGTTAGGACGTTTAGAAAAAAGTTTTTAGTTGTTTTTTTTTTTTAAAGTGATGTTCTCACGGATCCTACAAATTATTATGAATCAGAATGTTTGTTGTCGGATTTCTACTCTATTTTTGTCATTGTCTTAGCAAGGAGACAACTAGATACTGTATATCAAAGTTTTACAATATCAAAAAGTTAGAAGCTAAAAATATTTCCTCCTGAAATGTGTTGCAAATGTAACTGCAAATACCTTGCAACAATAAAAACAAATACTACAATAAAGGTGAAACGACATATAAAGTGCAAAGAGAGGTTTTGATAAATGCACTGGGACTGACTTATAGTAGTCACACAGGCTGTGTACAAATACTCTAAAAATGCCACTTCCCTTTTCTCCTTGCTTCCTCCTCCTCCTTTGCTGTTTTTCTCTTTCATTATTTTGTCTTTTGCAGATGGATCTTCTTATGGATGCATTTCTCACAGTATTTGGCCAAGGCCTTGTTCAACTTGTAACTTAAAGGACGTAAAGCAAAGATTTAAACGCTATACACTGCATATTGCCACTGAACATGTTACGGATATGTACTCAGATAGATGTGGGTGGCTCGTGGTACATTCATTTTCACTGCAGGGACGAACAACAACAACAAGAGATTAGAAATTAGCTTCGGCAACCAGACTGCCACAATCACGTGAGGGTGTTTAGACGTTTTCTACCTTTTACACGGTTATTAATTATTACTCATTTAGGTTACTGAATTTATGTGACGTGAGATTTTTTTTTTTTTTTACCTGAAAGAAAAAAAAAAAAAAAAGCAAATTCCTCATCTCTCCGGAATCAACAGAAAGGTAGTAAACATTGAACATGATCTATCTTAAAATACTGCCTAAACTGAGATCAGTGCCAACTACAGCGACAAAAATTGTAACATCAACAATATTGATATAGTAAAAAATAAAAAAAAATTACAAGAGAAAAAAATTACAACAATAATATATAACTCTCTTCATAAAAATCAAACCAGAGTATCTCTAACGTGAATATATTTGACAATGTAAACCTACCAATTATCAATGTTAGCAAATATGATAACAACACAGAAAGCACATCAATCTTTATTCCTCTCACAGAGAGCGCTCACATCATTGTTTCTACAATGGTGTGGGTGGGCTTGATCAAGCCATTGTTCCCGTTTGGGTCCAGGGGCTGTGTCAGCTCGCTGCCCTTCAAGTTGTACTCTTTCGGGCGAGAGCTCACGCCTGACTTCGCTGGGGCTGCCACGGCTTTGATCCTCTGAGGGAAGGAAATGAGAGATCAGATTAATGATCATCAGACAGTGCAGCGGTTTAAGGCTCAATATGACCGTTATTAAATTTAGAAATGGCAAACATCGTCACGCAGCTTGTATCACGCCTGTATTTGTGTGCGTGTTTAACTAAGTCATGTCAATCTAAAACATATTTAAATATATTCACCATGCACAAAAAGAACAGTTTAACATGTTGGGGAATACGCTTATTTGCTTTGCTTGCCAAGAGTTAGATGAGAAGATCGATGGCGCTGTCATGTCTGTATGCTAATGAAGCTACAGCCAGCAGCACTTTAGCTTAGCTTTCCATAAAGACTTAGCCTGGAAGCTAAATTAATCTGCCAAGCTCATGTTTACATTTTACAGATAAATAGTAAAATAATACAG
This sequence comes from Lutjanus campechanus, assembly GCA_027495735.1. NCBI lineage: Eukaryota > Metazoa > Chordata > Actinopteri > Lutjaniformes > Lutjanidae > Lutjanus > Lutjanus campechanus. The sequence continues at coordinate 52,346 of JAJHUR010083716.1, read as the reverse complement.
ATAAATCACATTTACAAATTAATCTGGTGATAATAAAGACAGGAAGCTAGGGCAAAAAAAAAAACAGAGTGGTAAGGTAAAGACAACAGGAGACTCTCAATGGACCTCACCGACCTCCATGTGAGCCATGGGAGTAACGTTAGCCCAACTAGCACTGCTGCTAGCAAGCTAATCTGCTAGCATGTTTCAGCGATTGCCAGCTGTTACAGCATTAACGTAATGATGTTGTTTTATAAGTGTTTACTTGAACAAACGTGGTACCATGAACAGGTTTTTAGTACGAATTAATTTGCTAACGACAGTTTCACTATTTACCTTCTTCTACTGTACAAACAGATTAGCTAGCCATGCAACCAAACTAACGGCTTAAGCCCTCTCAGCTGACTCTTGTTTTAACACTGATGTTTGTACAGATTAAACAAACTAGAAAAAAATGAGTTAATTCGTGAGCTTAAGAAGTGATGATGGGTAGATTCTGTTACTTTTGGACAGAGTCAGGCTAGTTGCTACTCCCCGTGACAAGTCTTTATGCTAAGCTAAGCTAACGATGTCTGGCTTTAGCTTCATACAGATAACTCATAGCAATAAGGAGAGTAAGTGTATTTCAGAAAATTTCAAAACAATTGCTTTAAAAACAACTATAGCAGTCTGTGGTCCATATTAATCAGTTTGGGGGTCCTTGACGTGAAAATAGAATAGAGAACCACAGTAGTAAAGGTTGGTGAGTGAGCTCACCTCGATCAGGGGTCCCTCAGACTGTAAGATCTTGATGACCATCACCATGGGGATGCAGATCATGGAGGACAGGGCCAAACACCAGCCCAGACCGATGGCCCAGTCAGGGTACTCATACACCTTGTTATAGGTCAAGGGCTTGTATTTCACCAGGGAGAAGACAAAGCAGCCCTGCAAAAACAAACACATGCTTCTTTTAGAACAAGTTGTACACGTTCCATGACCTTTAAAACTATCAATGGGTCACATGTCTCGGAGTCGGGACTCCCATAAAATAAAGTGACACTCCAAAAAGCCGCCGCTGATCTCTCACCATGCACAGGACAGGAGTGATTATGGTCCAGCTCCATTTCATCCATGGGTTTGGTCTGTAGCCAATCATATCTTCAACTCCATCATAGAAATTATCAACGCCTGTCCAACACACACACACACAGAGAGAGAGAGAGAGAGAAAAAGAATAACATGAGTTTGAGCACGTTTCAGCAAAGACTGTCAAAATACATTATAACATTGCACATAATGTACCATCAGTCTACGGCTCACGTGTGTTATTTATTATTGCAGAACGACCTTCACATCTACCATCAGAAATTAGCAGGTTTATGGCCCCTTTATCTCTGTTGTCAGCTCTAAACTGCAGCACATTTCCACTGGGTCATGTACCACATACTGTATATAGTATAAACAGTCTTGCTTTAACTATCTCACTAGGTCATCGTTTATCTTTCCTCAGCATTCAGTGTAGTGAACTATGTGTTTTATTGCATCGTTGAGTGGACGTGTGTACAGTACACGTGTCTGATTTCTGTTATTGTGCTCCTTTGCCCATGTTAACAATGTTGTTTTATTCTGCTTTTAATTGCTTTTTGACGTTTGACGAGAGACTACAGATGGAAATTAGCCTGTTAGCCTAACTGTGGATTAGCCAGTGTTAGCCAGCTGGCTAATTTTCAACCACAGTCCTTGAGAGAGATGTTTTGAAGCCGACTATCTCTTGTGAATCTTTACAGCCAAGCAATGTATACTGACAACAAAGTGTCATAGGTTGCATATTTCTATGGGCAGTGAGCACTTCAACTTAAGAGTGATGTTCCCTCCTCTACATATTGTCCATATAGTAATAGTTTTAGAGGCCCAAAGAGTTTGGCCTATCCAGTAATTCACAAGAAATAAACAAAGAATTGAGTTAAGGCTGGAAAAATGTGTATTTTGTGTAGGAGATTTAATTATTTTTCGTTATATGTGTTTAAGTCCCTGGCTTGGTTTCTATGTGTGCTTTGTTTGTACATGCAGAACCCTGTCACTCATAATAAGAAGCTGAATGAGAAAATATCTTTATTCATCTTGAAACTCCTTAGATTTGTCTTGTGAATAAAACGTTTGGGACAGTTGTTAATCTAAGTAAGAAAAAAAAAATATTGTCATGGTTTAGTTCTACTTTGCCTGGAATCCCACAGTGCCTTGCAATTAAAATGAGTTTATTTGTGGGTTTAAGCTGAGGTGTCATTTACACTGGGGATACTGGGGACACTGGGGACACGTCCCCACCACTTTTTGAAATGGCCGATTTCGTCCTTATCACTTTGTAAAAGCATGATTTGTTAAAATGAACACCCTTGCACTAAGAAATGTTGACTAACAAATGAGAACACTGATTAATTGCACAATAAGAGAACGCACAGAGGTTAATTTAACATCTAAAGGTTGATTTATTATCTTTAGCTATTTATGATCCTTCCCGGGCAGTGATATTATTGTTATCGTTGGGCTGATGTACACTGGTGCTCTCTACAGTAGATGTGATATTGGCGTCGTTCGATTGATTGATGTGGTGTCGCAGCTGTGGATGTGATGGATGACTGTTACTTGTGCTGTTGATGTTTTGCATTTTATGCTGAATATTTGTGTATTGTTGGCTCTGTAACAGCCTGGGCTGTGTCTTTTTGCTGCAGTGTTTTTTTCCCCCGACTGGTCGTAATCTTGTACTTTGACCACATACCAATCAATTGCACATATTGAAGACTGTTTAAAAAAATGTTTTTCCATCCAAGCCTTTATGTCCCCACCACTTTTGATGCCCTTTGATTTCAGGGACCATTTTTAAAAGGACAGTATTTGTTTCTTAACTCAACATACTTCCAATTGAGACAGTGTTACTTGGAAAAAAATCTTTCAAGACATTATGGAAGAAATGATTTATGTTTTTTGGTTATAGAGGACATATTTTAGGTTTGTTATGGGGAATATTTAATGTTCATTAAGTGAAGAATATTTTATTTTTACCACTCAGACTATAAAAACTGTAAAGAGACATTTCCTGGCAAAACTAAAGGGACAACTGTGTTAACCTGGTATAATTGTCTGGATTGACACATTTAAAGATTATTCAGATATGAGGAGTTATTCCTGCCATGGTATTATTGCCTGTGAATGTTGAAGCAGTGATACAAAGTTATGGGCAGACTGGACACCAGTCTGAAGGTTTGATAAGGTGAAAGAACTGAATTATCGGGGTTGGACAGAAGCGTTTATTCAGAGGCCCTTAACCTGTGTCAGATGGCTTCATGCAAACTAAACTAAAAGATGTTGCTTTCATTTCATTTAGGTTTTTTCATTAAGTCAAATGTTTTTTCCTCATTAATAAGTAAGATTTAATCTGGTGGGAGGCAACCCTGGCTAGCCAATCACAATCTAGCGCGGGACCACCACCATCCCCACCCCCCTCACCACGCCCCTGTAAAGCAGTTAAACATATTTATTACTGACAGAACCACAAGGACACCTTTGTTTACCACCAAAGAGATCATTTGTGCTTTTTTTTTTTTACTCCAACTCTTCTGGATCATTAAATTGAAAAACGACACACACTCAACAGAAACGAATCGCACAGAGTCGTTTTCCACTTACCATAAACCCAGGCTACAGCAATGCACTCAAAGAATGCAACCCACAAAAGGCACACACCACTGGCTGCATAGTAGTCAAAGAGTTGAAACACGTACATGCCACCCTGGAATGAAAAAGAAAGAAAAACAAAAAAGAAGAAAAGCTGCATCAATTATCTCTCTGATGTGTGTGGAAGGAAAAGAAAGTCACAGAGATAGATGGGGGGGGTATTAAAGCAGAGAGGAGGGGGTGGGGGGGTGTTGAAAGCAGCGCACAAGAATGCTGGCGCCCCACCAATAGAGGCAGAGTTCAACAGGTGCTGAGACGTCATTGAAGCACGGTTAACTGCTAAACGGAAAACGGCATTCCGAATTGTTCCATTCAGACACACAGGATGTGAGTGGTGAAGGTGGTGTGAAGCCATATTTGGTCGTAACAATGCAGCAGCCGACAGGCAAGTGGAAAGTCTGGGTGCGTTATCTCTGCTGCTGATCCGAATACACGGGGTCTCTTTTCCTTTTCTGAACAGGGTAAGCGGCAGAGGTTAAAGAGACAGATTGTTTTTGGTGCGAGTTGCTGAGTTTTCGGAGATATCGGCTGTTGAAGCGTCTCTCGGATGTGTCGGGACTAAATGGAACTTGGCCTGCGGTGCTTAAAAGTGCCAAAAAATACTTTTGAAAAACTCAAGAGCAATGTCTCTTTCCAAAAATCATGACCCGGTTACTCATGAAAATCCACAGACCCTGTTGTGAGTTTCTGGAAGGAGGCACTGGTGTTTAGCTTTGCAGACACATTTTTCCGGCAATTTGAGCATCCCAAATGCCATTTAATCCCATTATATCTCGGCCAATATCTCAAAAACTCAGCAGCTTGGGGTGAACTGTCCCTTTAAATTCTGCTGCATATCCTGTTTAGATGACCCTGTGTATTTGGATCAACAGCAGACAGAAGATTTTCCTCTTGCCTGCTGGCTGCTGTATTGTAGCATGACACACTATGTACTTTTTTTTTTTCCAGGCCAAATATAATCATGTATTTTTGATTCTGGGGGTGAACTTTCCCTTTAAGAGCACACAGAGCTCCAATAAGCAACTGTTCCTGAACTTACTTTCGTTACCATGGCGAGTCCCAGGAGATAGCTCATGAAACACATCACAGCTATGAAGATCTCTCGTCGGTAACCCTTCCTGAGGAGGGATGGATATAGATCCACAATGGAGGTGATCTGTCCTTCCACTTCAACAAACTGTGAGGACGAAAGCAACTATTAACACTCAGAAGCAGACAGTGACAAAGCAGAAATACTTTCATACAAATATCTGTGCTTTTCTACTCCTTACATGTTCAAAACAGGCTTGTTACTTTAGTTTTAATGCATTTGAAGGGAATTATTGATTATTTTTCTTTTGCATCATTGCATGCTTCCTTTTCAACATAAAGACTGATTTCAACCTAAATGAATGAAACAATAACATAAAAATGATGATTCCTTGATGAATCCATCAATGCATATCATGGGTGTCAGGCACAACAAGAATAAAACAAGATAAACTCAACGAACTACGACGAAAATAACGTTAAAGATGTAACAAGATGAAACGAGACGAAAGTGGTGTTTAAGACATAACAAGACAAACGCCACATATTACGACGCAAAACGTGAAAGACCGCACGAGATGAAACAAGACGTAAACAATGTAAAAGATGCGACAAGACTAAAACGGCGTAAAAAGAAGAAAAGGACGTAATGAGACGTAACGAGACTTGAGGAGACGTAACGAAACAGACGCAACATCATAAAGATAAGAACAACTTACAAGATGAAACAAAGAGACGAGACAAAAACAACGCAAAACGACGTTACAAGACGACGTAACAAGACAAAAAAGTCTTAAGATGACGAAACAGACGGACTCGACCGTGGAGAAAAGGTGAGGTTCAGTTAGCTTTGCACAGAAAGAGGCGGTAGAAATGTCCTTCAGAGAGCCACTTTTTTCTTTTAAACTTAAAGTACATTTTAGAGCCTAAACTTTTTCACTTTTACTTGAGTAAAGAAGTTGAATCAGTACTTAATACTTTTACCCCCTTTTTTTTTTACACAATTATCTGTACATCTACTTAGGGTAAAGAATGCGTTAATATTGCTAATGCAAACATTGTCTTTACTTAAATTAAATAGCACCTTTAATTTGTACTAGTCTTTTAATTTTCCTTTATCACTTGTCCTCTTTTGTTTCATTCTACAGTATTTACTTTTTTGAGTATATTAGTGGGCAGTAATGCACAAATTGACACAGTTAAGTTATTTTGCACGCTTTTCCCAAGGTAATCGGTTTCTTTTTTTTAAGAAAACTTAATTTGTTAGATTTTACAGTGAAGTTCTGAAAGGGGGGGGAAAAACATCAATGTCTCTTTCTGTGTGGACGCAGCTCTTGTTTTGCCTGCACCAACCAGTGATTAGAGAATGAGAGCTGTCTTTGTTGGCCAGTAATGAGACTTTAAACAGGGCTCCTCTCTGCAACACTGGTTTGTTGCTACCAAGACACAACAGAAACAAAACAACAGTGAATCACTGTCTCCGTCTCCCCGTCTGCGTCTCCTGCTCTTGCTCCCTCGTGTCTCAGAATTGCCTCACAAGCTACATAATGTCATAACAAAATTATGAAATTGTTGCTATTTATCATAGTCTTTATACACACACACACACACACACACAGAGAACATGCTCCTTTGTTGCACGGAAAATTCAAACAAAAACCCCTTACATAACGGTGGCATGTATGTGTGAGGGATGTTAACAATATATAGCATTCAGGGCTGCAAATCTGCATGAGATTTATGGTCAAAAAGTGCACCCACTCTCACACATACGCACATGCAGTCACTGGCACCATTTCTCTCATGGAAATAGCTGCATTTACATGTGCTCAAATTTAGAGCATCGGCCTGATCTCGCAGTTGGCTGAGATGAGTAGCTGGCCATGTGCAGGACTGAGTTAGCACAGGAGTAGAATTACACTTGGAGGCAGGAAATGTGATATAGCCGGAGAATCCCCCACGGGCGTACACTTGTGTTTTGTCTACTTAGATTATCTTCTCTTAATCAAAGATCTGCCTCCCATCAAAAGCTAGATGGCTCACATGCAAGCTTTCATAATGACCCCTGCGAACTAAATGTCTGGCATACGTCCATGAAGTTCTAAAAAGTTAATTTGTAGCACTACGGGGCATTAAAAGGGCTATAATCCTCACACAGTGCGGTCGAGAGTGGTAGTAAAATGCCTTTGTGGGAACAGGCTGCTTTTCCTGTCTGTCAGTTATCTGATACCTTGGAGACGTTAGATGTGGATCAGAGAGACAGTAAATGTGTTTTACACATTGGGGCTGGCAGGAGCCAACGGTTAGCTTCCAGGAGCCTGTGTGAAATTAATGGGCAGTACATCGACTAACTATCCTGTGCAAAGCCTGACAGGGCTGTCATTGTAGAAATACTGACCTGGCTGTCGAGGCCCAGGAGCAGCAGCATGATAAAGAAGAGGATGGCCCACAGGGTTGGCAGCGGCATCATGGACACAGCTTTAGGGTAGGCGATGAAGGCCAAGCCAGGACCTGAAAGGAGAACATAAAGGGGATGGGGGGAAAGGGGCGGAGAACGGAATTAACATTTCTATCTGGTTTCAGCCTGGACGACATAAGGGGACTGGAAAAATAATGTAAAGACTGAGCTAAAGAGGCTGAGCGGGGTCTGGCACTGCCAATAATCTACAGGGAATATGATCCAATGTGTGCATCAACTGAAAGCAACGGGATAAATGTAACTGGAATGAGTGTTTATTCATTCTTGGCTCAATGTGTTGAGTGCCTATTAGGAAATAAAATCCCATCAGACAGTTTTCTTGTGCTCTAATGTCCTGTATGTGTTTACTTTGCAGGACAAATATCAACCGCCCAACTGTACATATTGACTCTTTAACACTGTACATGTTACATAACTGTTTATACTGTAACATAAACACACCATTCTACTGCACATACTATTTATCAGGATCTATTTATAATGTACTTATCATAGTTACATACTGACACATCACAGCTGCTTTAAATTTTGTAAAATGTTCTCTATATATTACAATTACATCCATTTTTTTTTCATATATCTTTATATGGACTTCTGCTACTGCGTGCGCTATCTGATAAGATGAATTTCATTGTACTGGTACTTACTGTGTGCAATAATCATAATAAAGTGTAATCTAATCTAATCTAAACTAAACTAAACTAAGCAGATGAGGATTTTAGCAAAGCCAGGAACCAGTTCAACAGGAGCATGCGAAACAAAGTCAGCAATCACATAAACTAGTGTTTCAATTAAACAGCTGAGCAACCTGCATCTCTATGAAAAAACAAACAAACTGTGCTTTAATTTATGAATTTTGTTTCTGTTTTTATATATGATGGAACATATTGTGCACATTAGCATGCCATCACAGAATTACTTTCATACATTTTCATACAATCAGCCCTTCCTAAGTCCCATACCTTTTCGCTCTGTGCTTCAACAAAAGTTGAACAAGCTTCGATTCCAGTGCAAATTTTTTTCCCCAGGAGAGCGAGTCATGACATGCCTTACCCCGACTCTGATTGGCTAGTTTAGGTTGGTTAGGTTTAGGCAGAGGGACTAAGATAGGGTAGGGTTAGTGTAAGAACATCAGGGTAAGCCAATCAGAGGCAGACTAAGGCAAGTCATGTCATTACCATCCTTGGAAAAAAATATATATATATCACCAGTGGAACCTCGGTCCACTTTCTCTGTTCCTGTTTCCTGTACTGAAATATGCTATGTGCTAGACTCATCTATGTTGGCAAAAAAACATTTTGAAGATGGTTAAAATTTGTGGCTGGATGACCTGTAAAACATTTTAAGTTAGCTAATGTTAGCAAAACACTAGCGTCGAGCTATCGCGAGACTTCGTATATCTCCTAATGGTAGCTAGTTAGATAACATGTTTGGCTAACATTAACTATCAGATGTAACTAGCTAACTAGTGACTGACACAGATTAGCTAGCTACTTAGCTAGTGTTTTGCTAATATTAGCTAACTTAAAATGTGACTAAATGTCACTTTTACAGGTCGCCCGGCAACAGGTTTTCTTTTCAACGGCTAACTAATCTATATCAGTCTTTACTTAGCTAGTTACATCTGACAGTTAATGTTAGCCAAAGGTGTTATCTAATTATCTAGCTAATCTACATCAATTATTAGCTTGCTAGTTAGCTCGCATTTTGCTAAAATTATCTAACCTGAGATGTGACTATATGTCATCTTTACAGATCCCCTAGCAACATCTTTTAACCATCTTCAAAATTTTGTTTTCTTTTGAAGATAGACGCACCAGACACATAGCATTTCTAAATACAGCAAACAGGAAAGGAGATATTTGACCAAGGTTCTGCAAAAAGGGGAGGGACTTGATTATATTCAAGTTGCAGTCTTAAAGATAGCAAGAGTTTAATTTTAACTGAACAGAGCGAGCATGCTGAAAGAAGATGCATCTCCTCCACAGTCCACATATAGAGTATAAAGGAACGCAGAAACAGAACCGGTGGCATCCACCTCAGGAAATCCACAGCTTGTTAACAGAACTGGGCTTACAGTGCAGTGCTGCTGGTCACAAATATCACCACAGGGTGCCAGTGCACATACAGTAGAGTACAAACAGTATGGTGCCCATCTTCTTACCAATGTCCCCTGGTCAAAAAGATGTAAAGCTACTAAATGACATGAGCAAGCTGAATGTGGGACATGAGGACATCTGTAATAATAATGATGATGGCCCAGTGCAGGAGCTCTTTAACACCGCAGCTCACTGTGCAGCTACAACACACAGCGCTTAACCAGTGCAATGTAATCTGTCGTCAGAAAAGGTGGAACACAATTCACACTGAAGTAACAATTCTGTTTCTTTGAGGCTTTTATTCAAGGAGTGTGCAATTGCCGATACCTCTACATTTCAGCATCATCGTTTCCGAGACTTAAATAAATAACTTAAAATTAATTCCCCTCTTTTCTTTTGCTTAACTAACACTTTTGATAAGCATCCAATTATCTTTTCTTTTTTTTTTTTCTTTTTTTTTGTCGTTTGGCAGCAGCGCCCACCATCACTGCTGCCATCACCTTGGACCCTCGTACCTGACTCTGCCACATCGGCAATGTCCACCCCTTGTTCTTGTGCCATGAAGCCCAGGACGGAAAATATTGCGAAGCCAGACACAAAACTGGTACCGCTGTTGAGGCCTCCCAGCAGCAAACAGTCCCTATGTCACACATATGTCATGGAGGTTGTTAATGAACACAGGCGGAACCGAAGTTCCCATTTTCTTTTCACGCAACCGTTTCTGACACGAGTTGCTGTCACTACTACACTCCCACTCCCGCCCCAGCGGAAACACAGCTCACCTGTAGCAGTTGTATTTGTATTTGTTGTAGCTTCCCAGTGACGTCATGGCTCCCAGACAAATGGCATAGGAGAAGAAAATCTGTGTTCCTGCATCAATCCACACCTGAGGAGACAGAGGAAGAGGTTCAAGTGAATCATTCACTCTCTTTTAGCTCCGTTTTTGGTCTCCACCAACTCCTGAGGGAAATTTCAGGCTCTTTGTTAACTAGCTAGCAGCTAACTGTGTCTGTCTGATGTTTGACCCTGAGTAGGTAGTGTACAGTTGAAATAATCAACCAAAACAGTTAAGTTATGGCAGGAAAAACAAAACAATTAGCTCAAAGGACCAATGTGTAAGATAAGGCCATGAGAACATGAAAGGGGAGTGGATTTTCACTCCTGTCCCCAGTCCAAGGAAAATGGCTCCTGTCCCATTCTGTTCCCATAAATTCACACTCAAGCACCCTAAAAAAAGTTACCTATTGTTATTGTTATTATGATTCCTGGCCCCAACCGCTCCCATTTACATTTTTTCCCTGTACCGACCAAGTTCCGTGATTAATGGTGAAAGTGACTCTCATCCCGCAGGAATTCACGAAAAAATGTCAACAGTCACTCCAAACAAATAGGGGGCAGCATGTCACCAGAGTTACCACTAACAGCTGCTCACTATACTCTTTGGCTGTAGCTGCTAGCTTCGTTAGCTCAGTTAGCCATGCAGTTAGCTAGCTAGCACTGGTGAAGTATTTGTGTCTGAACCAGGCTCAGCTCCCTCCCGGAGAACATGTCTGGAAACGACATCTGAATCAGACTACTGCCTCTTGAGGCACAAAGTGGTATCACTAGACAGAACGTGCTAAGGCTAGCTGGTTAGCATGCTAACTTCAGTTATTTCTGAAACACAATGCATAGACATCTTTGACATAACTTCATAACTGTTACTTCCTCCCATTATGTTTAATGTTCAGTTTTTGTACATTAAACCAGAATTCTGGCCATATCTTACACATTGTTCTCTAGAGGAACCATGTTCACAGAAAATTAGTGACGTGATCCATTGCTCATATACAAATATTGCAACCACTCATTACAAAGAGCTACAATGCAATAACATTCACCACAGTTTCCACACCAGCAAAGCTTCTGCAAAGACTCCACAGAGAGTAATGGTGAAATGTGAAACCTCATGAACACGATGTACTCTGTGATGCATAGTTAAATCTCTTCTATTCCAACACCTCAGCATTTGCACAGGACACTCGGAGGACACGTCCTCTTGGTTTTGATGTAAATCCAGTCTCTCATGGGAAATTATATAATCGAGTTACATAACAAACAAAAATCTTTTGCATGTAAAACTATACATCTACACTTCAGGGAGTTAGGTTCCAAGAGATGGATACCACATCAATATCTGTCTGCTAAATATGAAGCTACAACCTGCAGCTTAGCTTAGCTTAGCATACAGACTGGAAACAGGGGGAATCAGCGAGATTGACTGTCCAAAGGCATCAAAATCTGCCAACCAGAACTTCTTAAGCTCACTAATTAACATGTTAGATCTAAAAACCTAAGAGCAAAAATGTCAGGTTGTGGTTTAATGGGCAATTATGTAAAATTTCTTGTTCAACTCCACTGTGACAAGAAATTCTTACACTTCAATTGTCCGCTTTAAACAAATCATATGTAGCCTGTCAATTAGTGCACTTTATAGGCGCTGGTGCACTTATTTTTGTTACTTTTGGAAAGAGCCAGACAAGCTGTTCCCAGTTTTTAGGCTAAGCTAAGCTGGCTACGTTTATAGGTGTAAATAAGTGTATTTCATTCAATATAACTACAATGGAACTATTAAATATGAAGCTACAACCTGCAGCCGGTTAGCTTAGCATAGCTTAAGTTCTGGTATGTGTATTTTTGTTACTTTTGGACTGAGCCAGGCTAGCTGTTTTCAGTTTTTATACAAAGCTAAGCTAGCTAAACTTCATATCATACAGGCATGATAATGGTATCAATTTTATCATCTTACTTGGCTAATTTCATTCAATCTCAAACAATTCCTTCAATACCTGGGGACACCATAACAGAATCACAGGAGATGAGGAGTTTCAGACCGTACCTCTGGGTCTTGTAGGCGTGTCAGATCAGGGTAAAGGTAAAATTTGATCCCTTCGGCTGCCCCGGGCAGGGTCACTCCACGCACCAACAACACAATCAGCATCACAAAAGGGAAAGTTGCTGTTATGTACACCACCTAGACAGGACACAGAAGAATTATTTGTCAAAATACTGAACAGTTAAAGGTTTATGACTCACTATTTTTATGGGAAGAACGCTGCTCCCTCAGTTCTCATTTCTAACTTAAGGACACATTGTTCTTGTTTGAAAAAAAGGAGGTAGGCTATAGTCTCTGAACAGTGCAGACGTCATGATGAGGGTTTGAGACGGAGTACATGTCCAATAGAGCACGAATTGAATCGCTATCTGGTTAAATATTAACTGCAATCATTTTCAACAGTGAACCTTGCATTAATAGGGACATAAACCTACAAATTGTCCTTAACAGAGTTAACAATTTTCCTCCCAGTGTTCCTCCTGTTGGCTCCGGCTGAGTTTCTGCCCCCGAACAGAAACAGAAAGAGGACTAAGGAGCGGCAGTCATCTGTTTACAGCCGACAGTGAGTCTGGCCAGCAAGTTAACTTCCAGGACAGCAGAGGCTTGTGTCTTTAAATCAACCAAATTAACTGCCTTCCAAGCATGTGGATTTTCTCTGAGCAACAGTGTTTTGTCACTGATTTGTCGGGGTAAAAAAGTAAAGGCCAAACAGCATCCAGGCAACACAATAACTACAGGATGTGTCTACGCCTCAACACTCACTTTCCCAGTGGACTTGACTCCCTTCCAGATGCAGAAGAAACAGATAACCCACACTGCTAGGAGACACAGGGCCAGGTCCCACTTCAGGGGCCCGATGTCCTCGATCCCGGTGGAGATGCTCAGGACGTTGCGTCTGCAGAGGAAACACAGCAGGTTAGAGGCAGTTTGTGGGACTGCATATTTTTAAAAAAACACACCCAAGAAAGTACTGGGTAAAGTGACATGTAAGAGATAATGTACAGTGCACAGGGTGGCGCAGGGTCTTATTTCGCAATAATGACCCACTCACTGCACATTATTCTACTTATTACACAGCTACTTGCTTAAAAACCAATATTTTGACAAAAAATATTATTTTATTGATTTAAGAATGATTTTATTGGCCCTCCAGAGTCTTTGATCAGAACCGTGTCCATAGCAACAGTCTGTTCTTCATAGCAACGGTCTGTTATACAGAAATAACAGACCTTAGAATGCCATAATTGACCAATCAGAATCAAGTATTTAACAAAGCCATGCAATAAGTCTAGATTATGACCACAAAAGATTAAGGGTGTGACAATACTGAAAACTCAAGGTACAATAATACCACAATACGAAGTCCATGATACAGTATTTATCACCATACTAAAAAGAAAAATCATGACATTTCTGTGTGTACAAAATTTGTTTTCCCGTTAAACTGAAAATGCTTCTGCTTTCCTTCTTTAATCAAATAAAATAAAAGCTATGACCTGAGCATGTGCAAAATATTGGCATGAATTGTCTTTTCCCAGTAACTGCAATGTACAACTGTAAAACAAAAACAATAGTCAGTAGCAGGACAGGGTGATGCAGGTCTTGAATCATCCTGAAGGGGTTTATTCCACATTATTACACGGCTTTGTTAAATATTTAATTCTGATTGGTCAATTACAGCATTCTAAGGTCTATTATTTCTGTATAACAGACCGTTGCTATGAAGAACAGACTGTTGCTATGGACACATTTATGATCATAGACTCCGTAGGAACAATAAAATCATGTTTAAATTAATGGTTTATGTCAAATTGTTGATTTTTTCACTAAGTAACCATTTAATAAGCAGGATAATGTACAGTGAGCAGGTCGTTATTGCTAAATAAACCCTGTAAGGATGATTCAAGACCTACATGGTTTATTTCTCAATAATGACCTGTTCAGTGTACATTATCGTGCTTATTGCATGACTTCTTACTAAAAAAGAATTTGACAGAAAATATCTATTTAAAAATATTTTATTGCTCCTCCAGAGTCTATGATCAGAACTGCATCCATGGCACAGTCTGCTATTCGGAAAAAACAGACCTTAAAAAGCCGTAACTAACCAAACAGAATTGAGTATTTACTGTAAAAAATCTGTGTAATAAAATAAAAATTAACCATGTAATATCACAGTAGATAGTATTGAGACATTTTTATTTAGATATAGATATCACGATTTTTGATATACGTTAGATCCCTATAAGAGACTGATTAAAATTATAATAAAAGTGGAAATAAAACATAACAGATGACTCGTCTTTTCTGTGCTGTTCTGCTGCTCTGGCCTGCTCACAGTCTGAACTAAATCCTTGAGAAGACTACTTGGAAAAGCTTTAAAGCTGAAGCCTTTAAGTGTCTAATGCTGCATAAACACTTCTGATTTAGTGCCGTTTGTTGTGATGAATTGTCAACAAATTCAAACATGTAACAAAGCCAATCGGCAATAAAAATTTAGTTTGACAGCTACGGTCAAACTTTGAGGAGCTGCATTGAATGAAAGGTGCTGTACAAATAAAGTTTATAATAAACTGGCAGAGAGCTTAAAGTAAACTGTGCCTTTTGTAGGACCCGTGCCTGTTCAAACACATTTACGCAAGCAAGATAAAGAGGCAGTGTTACTTTAGTATATTCCCATGTGTGTCCCTGTGTGTGTGTTTGTTAAGCATGCTGACAGTAACCATACTCACTCCCAGAACTCAGTGACGGGGGAGGTAAAGTTGGTGATATTGGCTGCGAGCCACAGGGTCTTGTTCTTGCGGACTGTGTCCTCTACACAGAATTCTGTGTTCCAGGGCTGCTTGCATTTTGCCCAGGGGAGCTCCGGCTGAAAGCACTGAAACAGGTAGTACAGTCCCCAGGCCAAGATCACGATGTAGTAGATGTTCAGCAGAGATACGATCACAACAGAGGCGTAGCCAATACCTGCAGAGGACAAGGAAAGAAAGACGGGTATTAACATCAACTCAAGACAGACTTAGTTACTTTATCTGTGAAACCGCTCGGGGTAAAGGGAGGGGAGGCGTCACCAGATAACAAGAACAATGTTTCCTTTAGTCAGAAATGAGAACTGGGAGAGGTGATGAGTCACAAGTCTTGTCTGTTGTTCAGAATTTTGTCTAATATTCAATTTGTCCTGACTAGATGGTGAACATAACAGCAACTTTCCCATTTGTGATCTTTCATCTGGTGAAACTGTTGCCAATAACACACATCCTGCAGAAACAGAGCAACATTAGAATTCATTTGAGTTGTTTGTCCAATCTCTTGATGAATCCAAGTCTCATATTCATTCACTTTTATCTCCTTTATTGGTCTCTACCAGCTCCTGAGGGAAATATCTGCTTCTTTAGCTGCTAAATGCTCCACTGTGTTGCTGACTTTTTCTGTATAATGTTTGGTGCTGAGAAGTGCTGCTTCTCTGATGTCTGACATCGTTAATTAAGGATTTATTTAGACAAAACTAGAGTTTTGGTGATTGTTGGAGCAGTGGAAAGGCAAGCCAAAGAATTTATCATGAGTTTTATTTTGTTTCTGTCAAGTTTGAATGAAAATGATGATGCTAACTAGCTAGCTAACATTGCTACCAGTTATTTAATACACTGAGTTGATTATCAAAATAGAAAAAAAGCTAACAGCAAAAAGTGAAGTAATTAACTTAAGGATGAAGGACTACGTTTGTAGGCAAAGGTAACATTACTATAGCATTGACAGGAAGTAACAGTCTTGCAGCTCAAGTAGAAAATATTATCGGGTACTGAAAAATGTCTTGTCATTCAGTACTGAATTTCAGTAAGTTAGAAGTAATTCTCATCAGCATGCAGGAAAACGTTACGCACAGAGACGCCTTCTCTTTTTATTTAGTGCCACCTACTACTCTGCACAGATAGCAACTTTGTGCTGCTTGTTAGCTAGCCAGTGCAACTAACCTGTTAGCTAGCCAGTGACTCTGTTTAAAACAGTTTCTCCAGCTGCTCCCAGGTCTTTGAACAGTTTCCTCCTTTTAAGTATGTAACTGACCCTTCCAAAGACCCACCACTTTTTGCTCTGTGCTCCAATAACAGTTGAGCAAGCTTAGATCCTTGCTCAACTTCTTCCTTTTCCTGTTTCATGTATTATGCTATTTGCTAAACTCATGCTGAAGATGGTTGCTGGGGGAAGAGCAACATATTCACATCTTAAAGTTAGCTACCGTTGGCAAAACGCTAGCTAACTTAGCTAGCGTTTTGCTAACATTCACCAGCACTAGCCAGCTAATCTACACCAACTGTTAGCTCGCTAGTTAGCTAGAATTTTGCTAACATTAGCTTAACTTAAGTAGTTAATATACCAGGAACCAGTGACAGGGTCAAGGTTTCTTACTGGTATCAAGACTTACCAAGTCTTAACTCCAGGGTATGTCTTGTTACTGGTGGCTGTGGTTACAGGTGCAACAGAGCACACTTCTGACCACACCCTTAAATGAAATTTCCAACCAGAGAGGGCAGTAAAATACTTATTTTCAGCCTGGTGTTGAATTACTCTAAATGAGGACAATTAAACTGCTTGTGTGCGGTGGAGACTGCTACCGAACAACTATAAAAGCTGATTATCTCAGCCATAAAGAACAACTAACTCTTGATTAGCTTCACATGCTTGACTCTGCTATCTACTGTTATAATGTCCTTAGTGTTTTTAAGCTATTTTTAGATGACTTTGCCATGAACCTGGTCGCAGAAATCCCCGGTACTCTTCCACTGCTCAGGAGTATTTTTAAACTGATCATCTCTGGCGCCCCCACCTCCTCGTTCCCACATACCAAATGCAAACTGATAGACAAGTCAATGCTGTGACCGGTGTGTGTGTGTGTGTGTGTGTATTAGACTGGAGTACAGCGAGTAAACTCCTGAAATCTCCGTGTGATGAAGACACGTGAAGACAGGAGGAGGGAGGACAATGGGATGTTCTGTGATTGGCCAGTTTTGTGGCCACTTGTGGACTTTCTCTGCCGTGCCAGACGCTGCGCCAGATGGACAGACAGCAGCCTCAGCGCTCTCTGAATAGCGGAGACCGTCAGCAGCTGCTGGAGATCCGGTGCCGCACAGTTTCCTCTCTTTTCATGTCACTGCCCACAACGCGTGTGAACATAAGTAAGGGTGTGACGGCAGCTGCTGAGGGTGCGGTGCCTCACTGCTTGTCTACAGCTGTCACTCAAAGGTAAGAGGGGCGGCACCTCAAAGCAACGAGAGGCCCTGGGGTGTCTTTAGAGTATCAGTGGCTCGTGGTGATCTCAGGTCAAGAGTCCGGAGAGAGAACCCGACCCTGGCAACACTGTCACAGAAGACGCGTAGTATTTATAATAATAAGTGGATCCACACTGCCGCTACGTGTCAACAAAAATGATCTTTTCATGCAGACCTGCTGCGTCAGACTGTAACCATTGCTAGGCAACCTGCTGTTTTTTTTTTTTTTGCTAGTGTGTTTCCATGGCAACCAAGAACTCATCAATCCATTATACACACCAAATCTGGCAATCCATGGATGGACTTTATGTGTTGTTTATGAAGCTGACCCTAGAATCAAAGTGTACTAATATCGTCCTTCTGTTCTCTATGACACTCTGTGTTCAGTGGTCCCAATATTCAGCTTTACTGTGCTGTGTAATGTCGTTTACTCAGCACAAAGCAGCCTAATGAAGTAAGACTGGTCCAATTACACAGGGAGGGAGGAAGTAAATCAGGGCAGAATTCTTGCTTGGACAAACGAGGCTTTTACTGAGCGTTAAATATTAAATGATCTTGTCAGGGATGATTTGTGCTGTGATGCACGGCCTCTATTTTGGTGTGTGAACATCGAGGGCGGATTAACGAATTAAAACAACTCACATTACAGCTATTAAGCCATTTTTTAGCGATACTTTTTTGAGTATTTTTTCAAGTCTGTAATCTTTTACTCTTACTTACGTAAAGGGTTGGGTGTAATACAGGGTATATTTTAGATTTTGATTCTTTAGGTGTCCTGCTGCAATCTGCAAGCAGCAGAGACACTGAGCTAAGCTAACATTAGCTAGACAACTATAACGACGGTGGTCTCTTTTCTGGTTTCTTGAACACTTCGGGGTTTACTCAGCCTACTTTACTGTAACGATACAGAGAGAGTATCCTGTCTTTGAAAAGCATTTTGTAGCTTAACGTTTTGTAGCGTAAAATTTGTTAAACTGAAATGAAGTCTCACACAATTTGTGCTATTCACCTGCTAGTCAAGCAACTATGCCACAGTTGTGTAGGTTACCTGAAAATAATGCTAGTCTGACAATTTAGTGACACAAATGCATTAAGAGACAGGAGGACATGCATGCATATAACTTCCATGTCTATAGGTAGCCAGGTTGATTCACAACAGGTGTTTGTGGCAAACTGTTAAATTACTACCACGAGTGAAATTTGTGTAGGAATTCAGAAGCAGAATGGAAATTAAAATTTCTTAATGATTCCTTTGGAATTCTGGAATCCGTTTTCGATGTCCAACCCCAGTAAAGTATGCATTACACTATGTCATCTACTTAGTTACTTTAACACCATAATTAACTACTGAGTAGGTCAACAATTTGAATTAATAGCCAAACTTTTATCTGCATTTTTGTAGCCAATGAGGCTGAAAACTATGATATATGGATATAAAAAGAAGAGTAACTAACACTGGCCAGAACAGAACAGATAGATATCTGTAGATACTTTTAATGCATTTGTGGAATTGTTCATTATTTTATCTCACATCATTGCCTGCTGCCTTCCCAACATAAAGACGTATTTTAACCAAAATGTCAGGGACAACACAGAAAAGACAATTCCTTGGTGTATCCATTAGTGCATATCACACAGGACAGATGTAACAAGACACAACAGACAAGAGAGTGTTCGGTTTAGCTTTGCACAGAAACAGCCGGTAGAAATGTCCTTCAGAGGGCTACTTTTTACTTTTATAGTTTGAGAACATTTCAGAGGCTGTAGTTTTTCACTTACTTGAGTAAAGATGAATCTGTACTTCTACTTTTACCAGAGTTGTTTTTTTTTACACACATATCTGTGTGTATTTTTGCCACCTCTGTTGTGCTTTTGTTGTATTTTTCAACACAGGTCGTTTTACTTGTAGTTGACCAGTAAGTCAGTAATCTAACAGTACTTGTACTTGAGCAGAGTTTTTCAGTACTCTTTAAACCACTGGTGAGCATGTGCGGCGTTGATGTTTCTTGGACGTACCAGTGAAGATGGGGCAGAGCTTGCCCCAGCAGGTGATCCCTCCTTCAGAGGTGTACTGGCCCAGCGCAACCTCCAGGAAGAACACAGGCAGGCCACCTCCGAACAGGAAGATGAAGTATGGGATGAGAAACGCACCTGGAATAATGGACAGAGGAAAAACAGCTCAGAGTAAGACATCTTCTTGCCCTGATCACCATTTTGTTGGCTTAACACTTGGTGGCATCTGCTGCGTATATCTGCTGCTGCCTACCTCCACCATTTTTATAACAAAGGTAAGGGAATCGCCAGACGTTTCCTAATCCGACGAAGCCTCCGGCCACGGACAGGACAAAGTCGAGCTTACTGGCCCACTTCTCCCTCTGAGGAGCCTTGCCTTCGGCCTCGTCCTCGGGCCGCGTGCCTGGGCTCTTCCCCGGTGAAGGTTTCAGGGTGTCCTTGTGAAAGTCCTTCAGGCATTGGAGCTTCTCTTTTTGTGCCATGCTGTGGACAGAAACAAAACAAGCGAAAGGACACGTAAGATGAAGGGAGAGACAAAGGCAAAGAGGTGAGCGGGATAAGACACAGATAGGGAGGAGCATTAGGGAGATAATGCTGTCTCCCGATTGCGTTACTGCATGCTGTGTAACCACTGAGTACGAGATATACAGTACTATGTCGCTAATCTTGCTAATCTGAACTGAACTGATGCATGGAGGTCATTCAGGCTGGAGAAATTATTGGAGGGGGGGTGATTTGCACTGAAACAGAAAGCAAAAGCCTTGTGCAATGGTGATAAAATACAAATTCCAGCATTTAGGAAGAAATACTGGGTATACTGGGACAATCAAACAGTGCAAATGTCCACTGTTCTTTATGTGCCTCAATCATTCATTAAAGTCAATCAAGTTGATCAGTAAATAAACAGAATAGTCAGGTTTTAAGAAAGAACATCTGCATTTTATAGCCTTTTGTTACTGAAACAGGACCCAAACTCCCAAAAACTTTGGCGACAGAGTGTCCACATTCACATCATGTGGTTCTGTTTCCCAGCTTCACTCCGTCTCTGCTCAGCAGGGGGCACATTGTCACCGAAGGAAAAAGGAAGGGGGGAAATGTTTGGACCCGATACACGCCTTTCACAAGACCTCGCCTGACCCTGCGCGAAAGTTTTCTTCTGGCTTTCTTCTTATGCTACTGTATCAGCAACAAGTCAGTGCTGCCGTAATCCAAATTTAGAGAAGAGGAAGATATCCCTCTGCATTCCCAAAGCCCCTGGCCGGGCGCCGGAAGATACGACAGCTTAGGTTCACTTGAGTGTTTACACTGTAAACCGCCTTTCCAAGAAAGACAGGATTTGTTATTACTGAGCGAGGTATCCTATTTCCAAGCATGAGCCAAAAGAGGAGAAAAGGAACCGTAATAGGACAGGAATAGCTGAGTAAGACGTGCCGAGACTGAGCGTGATTTAAGCTCCCAGCTGAAGAACAAAAGAGGGACAATGAGAGAGCTATAATTAATTGTAAGACATGAGATTAATTGTAATGCTAGCAAAAAAAAGGTTTGATCTTCTTTCAAAAGCAGCATCAAACACTTTCTCTTCACTGGACTGTTCATTGAACAGACTGTTCACTGGTTTGATTAAAAAAAAAAGAACAAATTGTTCAGAAAATTGTCAACCCTTCAAAATATGAACCTTTTAGTTTTATTCCCGTAGAAAACAACATGTAAAACTACAGAAATTAA
The DNA here is from genome assembly GCA_027495735.1 of Lutjanus campechanus. Lineage (NCBI taxonomy): Eukaryota > Metazoa > Chordata > Actinopteri > Lutjaniformes > Lutjanidae > Lutjanus > Lutjanus campechanus. The sequence goes on along the minus strand of JAJHUR010083716.1, from coordinate 31,169 downwards.
ATTAGGATAACAGCTCAGAGCAGAATAACAATCATCGCAGTGATAATATCTATGTTCAGCACTTCTTCTACCAACAACCACATTAAGAAGAAGATTCCCTGAAAGCTCTTCACATTCCTTCTGGGAACTATGTGTCTGTTTATTTCATTAACACTCATCAACAACCCATCCATCCATCCATCCATCCTCCTCGTGAGTATGTGCACACTGCGTCCCGTCATTTTCTGGGATTTCTCTCTTCCTGTTATGCATGACAAGTCAACTTGAACCGCGTTTCCATTCTCAGACCTTCTTACATAACTGGATCAGTTCTTGCCCACTCTGTTTCTCATCCTGTTTCTCTCTCTCTCTTGATCCCCTTTCCCCCCGTTTTTTTTTCCTCCCCTCTCTCGTCTGCTCAGCGTATGCTTTCACCTGCGCTCATGGTGTTAGGAGGTTGTCTGGCTGCCAGATAAGACTTAAGACAAACTGTCCTTGGGATTTAATCTAAACACTTGAGTAAAAAATTCATTAAACAAAGGAAAATAACTAAGCACAAGATTATTATGATTTAAAACTGAGATCACTGACTTTTTCTAGACATCCTGCCAATATAGATAAGAAAAGTCAACATTAAAATCCATTTATTTAACCTTTTAACAAACAAATATACTTTTAGAGTCTCCACCAAAGCATTACACTTCTTTTTTAAGACAACTTTTAAGCCCATTCATGCAGACAAGCTTCATTCACACCCTTTAAAATAAAGGCTCCCGTTCTAGCAAAGCAGTTTAGAAAACTTACATTTCCTTCATGGCTGCGACTATGTATAGAGTTCCTCTCTCTCAGCTGTCACCATTCCTCTGTACTGAATGCCTTTATGCCGACACGGGTCACAAGAAGTGGAGCTGACACCAGGGCCCGCCCCTTGGCTAAAGACAATTAAATCCAAAGTAGAGATTGGACGCAGCCTCGCTGTGACAGACAACTCAGGTACCAACGTGGGAGACTGTAAATTTCCACTTCTCACTACTCCCTGCCCACAAACATACACACAGCCAAGCGGGGGGGTGGGGGGGATGAGTGTGAGTGTGGCACACATGCACTCACACTCACACACTTCTTCTTATTCATGTTGAGACACAGAGGACAAGTCAGAGGGGAGAAGAAAGGCAGGGCTGGTCCAACACTGGGGGTGGGGTCTTGAATTATGATCGTGGATGAACTGAAGGCTGCATTGAGAGATTTAGTGCCGTTTTTTTTTTTTAAACAAAAATATGAAGCATACTTCCAAGCATCTTTGTGTGAAAACTATTTTTATTCCCACTTGTGCTGGGATAATTCCTGGTATGCAGGACATTTCAAATCCAAGCCCTCCTGCTCTTTCATGACATGTGGTTTGTTATCTGGGAAATGTAAACCAGTACAGTATCAGCTTATAACAACTCCTAATAAGGTAATGAGTCTCCTCTGCTTGTCCATGTTCTGTTTGGATACCATTCACTGCTCCTAGAGCTCACAATGGTTGTGCAAATGGTGGTATGCATGAGTCAATTAAAAACTAATGAATTCCTCTGCAGGATTTGCAGAGTTAAATGGGAGACAAGGATCAACTGCTGACAAGCTGTCGTTCAAACACTGCACACGCACCTTTGACACCTCTTAGCTTTGCACGATGCCATAATCCCTCATATTTTGGTCAGTGTCATGCTCTGTGTATGTACTATTTTGGTTACGTAACCCCTGACAGACGCAGTCTAATGTATTGTGAGAGAGACCAGAGGGTTTGTGTTTTGAAGGTAGATGCTTACATCAGACAGGAAGCCCGTTTCATGTGGGTCAACTCCCTTTAATAAAGAGAAAAACCTGCTGGTGTTTGTTCATAACTCGCAGAAAGCTTGGGAAAAGGGCTTTTGTCATTTGAATAAAGACAAATTTTCAGCTCAGTTTTATCTATGTAGCACCAGATCATAACAAAAGTTATCTCAGGGCACTTTTCATATACAGCAGGTCTAGACTGTTGATAATATTAGTTTCAGAGACCCAACAATTCCCATCACGAGACAGTAGGGAGGAAAAACTACCTTTTATTTAAGAGTCAGAAACCTCGAACAAAATCAGACTCTGGGTAGGTAGCCATCTGTATGTATACTTTTGAGTTGAACTACATTTTTTTGCAAAATTATCTTAAATTTTGTGGTGTATTGTCTGAGGTTTGGCTTTAAAATTTATTCTCACCTTGTGGCGATCAGTTATCTTGTCAGACAGAAGCAGAATTGTGTCCATGTGAAAGATTCAGTGCCATGTTTGAGAAGTCTTCCAAGACATCACAGTGCTATCTCTCAATTTAGCAGAAAAACAATATTTGTGTTGCGGCTTTAATGGCCTATAGGTTAATGATGAGTTAAAATATGCTGACAATTCATGATCTGTCCCCTTTAGCTCTGTGCTCAAATTAAAATTTGAAAATGGTAAAGAGATGTTGCTGGGGGAGCTCTAAAAGAAACAAAGCAAAACAGAAGCTAATTAGCTGGCAAACCTACATCAATCTGTAGCTAGCTACTTACCAAGAAGTTCAATTTGCTAACTAGCTAGCTAATCTATATCAATCCTTAGCTAGCTAGTTACATCTGCTTGTTAATGTTAGTGAAACCCTAAAAGTGTAATATATAAACCTAAACAGGGCGTTGCCGCTCTGCCTTGCCTCCAATTTTCTCAGTGGCCACTTGTGGTATTGCAGTGAAAAATTCCCCTTCTGCCCAAAAAATCACTATAACCATTATAAAGTATTATAAAATATCTGATCCATGGAGAGTTTGTCATTAAAGCACAGCAAAAATCTTGAAGTACAAGACTGTTACTGATATATATTTAGAGAGACTACACACCATTATAGACCTAGACAGGGCTTTGCCTCTCAGCCCTGCTGTCAATTTTCCCCAGTGACCACCTGTGGTGGTGCAGCAAAAATTCCCCACTGGCCTTTTCGCCCATAGGCCATCATTGTTAAAGAGCCATCCGTAAAACTGTTGACAGGACACCAAATAAGGTATTTGAAAAATTTCCTCGAGCCAAGTAGGGGGTGGGGGGATGGGGGATTGGGACACACTACTGCGCATATTCAGTGGGCCGTATAACCAGTAAATAAACTCTGAGGCAAGAAAACTCTTTCAGTTCAAAAGTTGTCGCTTAAGTGACCTCATGGCCTTCGCAACTCAAAAACTAGCGTTAGCTGCTACTCCTGTTTGTTTTCACACCGGGATGTATTCACACAAGAAACGGGTTTTGCTCGCTGTGTGAGACAAGAAAAATATTTAACTGAGCGTTTTCACACCAAACTAAATTAAACTACAACAATCCCACCACAAATTGTGACTTTCTTGTCTTGTAAAATTATCTTTTAAACTGACAAATCTAAATTTGTGGCACAAGTCGAACGGGAATAAAAAAAAAACTGTTTGTCTCTCACAAATATGTTCTGAAGAAGGTCCCATGCCACATGTAAGCAAGGAGTTATTAATACATCCACGTCAAAACACTAACTAGCTAGCTAACTAGCTAGCTAAGCTACATCAGTTGTTAGTGAGCTAGTTAAAATTGATAGCTAATGTTAGCAAAACTAAGCTAGCTCAACTGTTATTGGAGCACAGAACAAAAAGAGGTGGGACTTAGGAGGGTCAATTCTATTATATTAATTTATATATCCTCTAATTTATGTTTGTAGTTCTTTGATCATTCCTGTGTTATTATTGTCATTTGTTCTTTGCTGTGTTTTATATTTTAATGTCTCTGTAAATCACTTTGGTCAATGTTTGTTATTTATAAATGTGCTCTATAAGTAAACTTGACTTGAAAAGCTAAGATAAATGGTTTTATATATCTTGAGAGCATTTCACACTGAACTTTTAACTGAGAAAGTCACATTTTTTAAATCAATAGTGGCTAAAATGACTGTGAGTGTTTAAAAAACATTTTGCATGAGACATTTAGAAACCCACCCCTGTTGCATACTCCTGGTTTAACAAGCTTATTTCCAGCAGTTAAACACGTGTAGTGACCCCCAGTTCTGTCCTATTGAGGGGGCGGATTGGGGTTATTAAAGGACACACGTCAATCAATCATAGACGGGATGGGGCGGAGACAGAGGAAGTAGGTTAAGTATGTGCCAGTAAGCACAAGATATAAGCTAGTAAACGTCTTAGTCCATCAGATCTACATCAGCAGACTCTCCTCTAACGGGAGCATAAACATTAATTCACTCATCCATCCATCCATTCGTTCATTCAGTGGATAACTTGTGGGTATGAAGGGTGAAGGTGCACCTGAAGGAGACAAAAAAGACAGATTTCCCCACAGACGGACGGACACACACAGGCATCACATGTCGCTGTGAAGCCGGGGCGCGCCTGAACGCATCACGCCAGACCTCCAAAAATGATCAAACGAGCCTCTTATCAGCTATAAACACAGGAAACCGGTTCAAAGGCCAATCCCGCGCCTTCAAAACCAAAACATTAATCACTTTAGTTATTTTTACGATTAAACGCACATTTTCTTCTTTTTTTTCTCCTTTCTTTTTTTTTAGCGGATGCATAATTTAAATAATGAGGGCACAGCATCATGTCAAAGAAAAAGAGAGCAAATGTGATGTGTTTATATCAGAGAATAAAATGAATCAGCGTGCCTGCTGTCCAACATCAAAACACGACTTTCACATTCAACATTACAGTGTTTTCAAACAATAAATAATCTTTCAAAAGACAGTTTACGAGCTCCTGTAGTTTTTCTGTTATTCTATGTTACAGTTGTTGTTTTTTAAATAAAAACAATATTAACCTTATTTACCTCATTTACGGTTTACCTGTCCTCGCTTTAATAGGCAGCCTGTTGTTCCTTGTTTTGCAGACCTACGTTTAACGCTGAGTGAAACAATTTAATCTATTTGTCTGTGAGACCATTGTTTCTACGAGCTAGTGCGCGTTTAATATCAGTTTGAGTGGAAAATCACCAGCTTCTCCTCCATGCAACAACTTCTTAAAGCGACAGCCGCCCTCCATCCGCCCTTCACCTGCTCCTCTATCACTCACTCACTGTAAACTAACTGCAAAAATGAATCATCGCTTACTGTTTATGTTCTAATGGTATTTCTATTGATTTACAATCACTTGCAAGGTTTGCCAGAGACCTGCAAAAGCGCAAACAGTGAAGATTTAGCAGATACGTTCACTGTCTGGTTTGAGAATCCCGAAATTACTCTACGTACATAATTTTACTATCACTTTCTGATGTGATTGCCTTTAAGGCTTTTATCATTTATTTTTAATTTTAAAAAGTTTTATAGATCAGTTTACTGAGAATAAGAAGAAATGTTGGGTTGCCAGGTTGTGACAAATCTCATTTGCAGGTGTTTATCATTCCTGACTTTTCATGAAGCGCCACCAGCGGGTTGAATTTTGGGGGTTTTGATGAAATGTCCTATAAAAACTATTGGACACGACACTTTCCAGTAGTCTACGTATGCTCACCAACATCTAACAGCACAATTTATTGACGTTATGTAAATGAATAGCCCACACGTGTCACAGGAGATATCAAAAATGTAAATTGAATAAATATAGACTATACATAACCGCACAGAATGTAATATACAAATAAATCTTTGTCTATATCTGATATGCAAATATTTTCCATCCCGTTTTGGCTGATGCCAGTATATGCAAAAAAATTTCCACTAAATTGCAGAAAACGTCAAGTATCATATCAAATTATATTAACATATTATTATGCCTGGTCTTATTGTGATGGCCCACTGGCAGATGCTGACATAAAATATAATGCTTTTCAAAATGTCTACATTCACTGGGGAAAAATAAGAAAATTACTCCTGTGCTGTTTTTTCTCACTGGCACCTGTTTTTCTTTGTTCTTTACAAATTTGTTGCATTGTTGAAGGAATGTGGTCCGACTGCTTCTCACATGACTGATGCTAAACAATCATTATAGCGATCATTGAAAATAGTGCACAGCAGACATACTCACTTTAAAGCATCATCTTATTGGCCTGTCATATTGTCAGAAATGTTAATTTTGGGCCTATTGATATTTCATTTTAAAGCCTTTATTGATCAATTCCAATGAAGTGCCATATTGTCCCAAAGTTTATGTGTCAGTTTATGTCAGTTAAAATATTGTATATCAAAGCCCCAGGTGAAAGTGTGAGGATTTGATCTATTGTGAGTTATTATAAAAACGGTTTTCAATTAAAGCTCCGTCGTCAATTGTAAACCAAAGTTCTTAGCAAGATAGCATGCTTAACAGACTACACCAGCAGTGAACTTGGAACACTCGGGTTAGCATTAGCGTGTTAGCACAGTCATCGTGAGCACATTAGCATGCTGACACGAGCATTTAGCTCAAATCACCACTGTGTCTAAGCACAGCCTCAAAGAGCTGTTAGCATGACTGCAGACGCTTAATCTTGTTTAGAAATAAGTGGTCAATTGGTCTTCGGTCACAGGGAGGTCTGACAACCTGGAAACCTGAAAAGTTGCTCTTATTAATAAAACATTAGCCTACCAGATGATTTGTAGACAATTATTAAAGCCACTAGTTACAATTTACACACGATTCATGAAGGAAGCGTACCTTATTAGACAGCTTTACTATACTGTGATTTTATGCAAAATTTAAAAATGTATGATTTTAATTTTAAGGATTCAGTCTACCAGCATATTTCACAATACGTCTGTAGAGTGTCAAAATGAAATATATCTAATGTCATACATTGCAGCCAAACAAATGGATGCAAATGATTTCTTATGTCTGCAAGACTCGTGCATGTAATTCACTGTAGTGTGGTATTGTCTTAATCTGGAGCGTCAGCCATGCCAACGCAGATGGCACAGGTGGCACACACGTGTTTGTATGTCATGTATTGCAGGTAAAGAGTCTCTATAGGAGTATCAAGATGGTGTCCACTAGAGTGTTTATCATCATGCACATTTGACAGTGAGTCAAGATCAACTTTCACTAGATTTTTGTTTCAGAAACGGGAACTTAAGTGCATGTTGAGTAATGTTGGTTTACCAGTTTTTATAATATATTGAGCCAGAGATGAAGCAAAGAAGTTAATTGTGCAATTTTGAAATCAAATTACAGGGAAGAACAGATTGTTCCTCTGTTCTTTCTTTTTATGTGTGTGTGTGTGTGTGTGTGTGGGTGTGTGTGTTTGCCGTTTCGTTAGCCTCAGAAAACAACATCTCATGTCAATCCTGCAAAGCAAAGTGTATTTCAAAGCCACCCGGTCCTCTTGACTTTCAGCGTTGGTTTCTCCCTGCAGAGAACAAAAGCTCTGTCAGCAGGACAACTGCTTTCTGACGCCTGAGGGCGAAATGGCCAGGAAACAGGAAAGTGACTGAAAAAAAAAATGCAAGTTTGGACGCTCACTGTTTGTAACTGTGACAAAAACCAACCTTGAATCTCAAGTAGCTGAACACACAGAGTTCAGAGGAAGCTTTATCTAACTTGTATCAAGTTACAGAGGAAGCATCCTAACAATTTTGATAAAGTCAGGTTTATAACAATTACAGTTTTATTTTGTACAACTCTCATAAGGTCAAAATCATCTTTGGAAATCATTTTGTGACCTGGAATTAAACTTCTGTCTGACTTTTTCGAAAGTGAGTTATTTACATGAAACTGACAAGTCATCAACATTTTGTGTGGGTTTCTTTTGATTATTTTAAGTTGTCCTTTAACCAGGAAGTAAACTCGGAAGCTAGAAAACTTTTTTGGCGTTTGTGCCAGGTGAGCAAATCTCATTGGCGTGAATGGGCGCTGTCTTTACATCTGATGTCATTAAATGTTCAACCATAGGTGTTCATTAAAGCTATAGTTGGAAATCCTGTTCAGAAACACTTTTTGTTACACTGGGTAAAATGGTCCTTCCATCCTAAGAGTAGTCAATACATTATGTATTCAGAAAAAAACGAAAAGAATCAGACCTCTGTGTCAGCTGCAGGCCTGTTAAAACTCTGACCAATCCCTGCCATTCAGTCAGAATAGAAAGGAACCAATCAGATGCCGTCATGTCTCGTCCTGCCCACGCCCCCCTCTGTCCCTCCCTCCTCCCTGCGTGCGCGCTCATCACATTTAACCGTTGCCGGAAATATTCAGCACACTCCTCAGCAGAAATACCAAGTTAGCAGGAGAATAAGCTTATAAGGGTACAACAGCAGAGAAAATGCAGCCAAAAATACCACTTCCAGCGTTACTTGTAACAGCTCGCCCTGCTAAACAGGGAAAGAAAAGAAAGCCGGAGGCAGAAAAGGCTGCGACGAAAAATGCTCTGGATAAAGCTAGAGGACAAACCAGTCAACATCGGTGCAGCCTTTGAGCGGTGGAGACAACTGAGACATCTGAAGGGCCTGAAAAGTGCTGCAGAGGTTGCTGTCTTTCTGTTGGACAGGTAATTATTTGTTTTGCTTCGGGGGATTTGTTATTTTATGAAATATGTAACGTTTGCCAACTTAGCTACTTTTGTAGCTCGTATTAGCCCAATGCTAACATTAGCTTCTCTGTCGGTGTAAGCCGGTCATCGGTACATACTGCTTATCTGACTTATAGGATCTGTGCTTCCTGCACAGAGCATTGAGTGTTTTTACTCGACGTGGGGCGTGGCTTTGGACGGAGCACTGACGTGAGGGGGAGGAGCTTAGAGGAGGTGCCACTTTCAAATCTTGCTAGCTCTCCAAAAGCTCTCTCAACATTACCAACTATAGCTTTAAATACATCAATGGTTTCAGCCTTTAGCTGCCGTGCTAGTAGCTCAGGTTGCTAAGGTTGGATTTAGTGGGATCTAGTGGTGAGGTGGCAGATTGCCAACATGTCATCTGACCCTCCCCTTCCTAGCATATAGGAGAACCCTTGGTGACCATGAAAGTCGAAAATAAAAAGCAAATCACCATATCTAGAGCTAGTGTTTGGTTTGTCTGTAGAAACATGGTGGTGCAACATGGTGGACTCTTGAAGAGGATCTGCGTCCTCTGTAGAGACAAATGGCTCATTGTAAGGCAGGGACTCTCAAAATTATGACTTAAAGGTCAGCATCTGATTTTTATCAAAGGTCAGAGGTCCAGAATGATAGGCAATAAGAAAATAACATTTAATCAACTCACAAGCAATTAGCGTAATTACCATCACATGCTGGGCCATCATAAAACTGAAATCGAACAAAGCTCAGTCTTTTTATTTCAGACAGACATATTCTTACAATTTACATTAGTTGTTGAAATCCTGTACTAGAGAAAATGGAGCTGATGGCAAACATTAATGTGTGGACTCACCATATGGCAATCTGTCCAGTAGTTAACATCAACATAATAAAATAGTCAATGGTGGAAAAATTCGGCAAGCCACATTAAAACCACTCTCATTTGGGGTCAGTATTGCTGTGCTGTCGTTGCACACAGTTTATTCAAAGTCAATAGAAAATTTATTTCAAAATAGAAAACTTCACACTTCATAACGTTTTGTATTTAGAACATGAGACAGGATGGGTCTGGATTGTACTCTAATGAAAACATACTTATGAATATTATTTTCCATTTGTGTCATACTCTGCTAATAAACCTCTGTAAATCTCACACAGTGAACCTTTAATGTAATCAAGTTATTGTGACTTTTTCAAATCAATGAAAGACAAACTCTTAATATGTTGGAATCTGAGATAAATTCATTTGCTGAGCAGCTTTGATCTGGTGCTAATTCAGTCACACTCCTAACTGGGTTTGCTTCTGTTTATTACTTGTTTACAGTCGCAGACACACAAGGATCTTAGTGTATCAGACACTGGCACTGATGACCCGACAGATTTGTTCAGGCAAAACAGAAGAGGCTGATACAAACAGAGACATCAGCAATATTATCATTATCGGATCATATCTGTCAGCGAAAATCTTTGATGATCTGATGTTATGACTCCCTTCAGTAATTAAGACTTTGATTTCATGTACTGAAACAAACTGCCTTTTTTTCCAACAAGCTCAAAGCCTTTTGCTCTGCTCAGGACCTTTTAATTCCAAGGTTACGATTAGTCATCCTCACTGCACGTTTGATTCGCCTCTCCACAGGAGTCCGCCTGATTGTTTACATTTGAGGAGTTCGGCAGTTGTTGTTCTGGAGGGATTTAGCCTGTCTTTTGTTAGAGGTCTGTCTAAGGACAGAGCGGTCACATGGTAACAGCGTAATCCGGCCTCACATGCAGACGCTGTTTGGATCTTTCTGCAGAGCTGGCCGTGTTCTCTACCGGCAACCTTGTGACTCACCTCAGGTGGAGCATTACAGTGCACTATACACCAACACGTAAACAAGATGGACACATGGTGAAGGATTCAATGAACAGTCAGACACAGTTTGTATAGTAAAATGAGCTGTTTTGCAGCTTTAGATGTAGTGTTCCTCCTCATGTGATTTGCATTGGTCAGATATATTTAACCCCATGGTGCAGGTAAGGGAGTGCTTCTGCTTATGAGACATCTGGTGCATCCAAAAATCAAATGCAAAATTAATTCTTAGTTATGGCCGAACTGAAACGTTATGTTTGAAACTGAGGCTGTATTGTTTCATTATAATAACTTTCTTTTAAAACAGATTCTGAATTATTTTTGTTTAAAAAATTAGTTTAGCAGTGTAATAAACAATACAATGCCTGCAGCTAATGCAAGAATACTCCAGCCGCTAATTTATGAAAATGAAATAGAGTTTGCTGTTCAACTTCTTACACTGACGTGTTGCAAACTTGCTTTGACGTCCAGCAACTAAAGACTACATAGGCTCTCGTTGGTGTCAACTGAAAGGGAACTTACAGAGACTTTGGACTAATGAAATAATTGAATCTTTTAAGGCCAAGCCACGACATCTTGCCCGTTAAGCTGTCAAGTTGCACAGGTAGGTAGGTAGGTCGGCTGTGTTCCACTAAAGTTTCGTGCAAATGTCATTTGGGGAATGCCGTGTAGATTCAAGTCTTCCCTAGTTGTTGTCTATTTTATTGTAGGCCTATTTTGTTTTATTTGAGTCTATGTAAAGAATGACTGCACTAAAATATGAGTCAAAGAATGGACTACAGCCACTAAAGCGCTTTTTATACTGTGTTGTAGGCAAGTTTATATGGAGCGTAATGGATGGTTCTATTTTTGCAGAGATGCACATCAGGCCATCCTTTTGTGTCGCAGAGAAAAGTGGATGTGGCTCATCCAGTTTTTCTGATGCACACACAGTGTGATGCAGTCGTTTGCTTGTGATTTCACCCATTAATTCCATTTTTGTGATGAAAATGTATTCTTTATGCAATTTATTTATTTATTTTGGTTTGCTTTAATTTCTGAACTTTCTGAAACAAATAAAAAATGTTTTAAACGCTTTCAGAATCTAAAACTAACATTGCCTGCTGATGACATAGGTGTAAAATGTGCTGTGTGACCTGTCCCATATATCTGTCAAGTCCGTCAGATTTTTATAAAAACATGATTTAATCATAAAAAGGTTTAGTTACACCCTACTGACCCCTGTCTCACTTCCTGGTTTAAAAAAGTCGGAATTACTGCTCACGCACTGGGAAACTTTCTATTTTTTGACAAATTCCTCAAATAATATTACGAACAGATGTGCATCAACTATCATCATGTCATCGCTGTAGCCCTTCTAATCAAAGCTTAATAAGAATTGTGGTTTGAAAATGTATATTTTGATTAGTATAAAGAAGACTCTTAGCTATTTTAAAAAATAAAATGTCCTTTCACTACAATTGTGTTGTGAAATGAAAAAACAACATTTTGTCTCCATAAGACATAAACTGCGTCAGATGTTTAATAAAAAATTAAATCACTGGTAGGTTGCCCCATTACAAGGCGTAATAGCCAAGAGTTTGATCTTTTAAAATAAGTCTTCTCAGTATAATTTAAGAGTAAAAAATCAAAACCCCCTCAAAATACTGTCCTGTCACAGTTGTCAAGAATGAATGACTTAATCAGCTTTTTCTCAGCGAGTCTGCACAGTCTTTGACAAAGCTGACCAATAAGACCACTGCTTGCTCGCTTGCTTGTCTTTGTCCCGGCTGCTAATACTTCAAGGGAGCACGTAAGGCTTAATCCCATATTACCGTGGCTATGTTAAGTGTGAGCATCTGACTATCTGTCACACACTTCCAAGAGAAGCCCCCCCCCCACGCAGGGCAGGGAGATAAACAGAATTCCTGCTTGATAGCCTTAAAGCTGCAATCAGTGTTCGTGAAACTTTATAGGCATCCTCAGCGCGGTATTTGCATGGCAGGACAGAGGAATTGTGGGGGAAAGAGAGTGACTGGCTGCTGAACCCCTCTCATTTCAAGACAATCCTATAAAGAGATCTTCTTGGCGGGAAGCTATCATTCAGTTGAGTGCGTGCGTAGTCTTTACTGTGCCATTTCTTACATAATGGCTGGCTGGGACAACACAACACTGGCTCAAGTCCTAAGTCTGTCAAATGAAATGTAAACGCAGACTTTCTGCTGCGCCAAACTAGGACTTTAAGTACAATATATGACCAAAAATAACATTTCTACGTATATGCATGCGTCACTGTCATACAGTATTAATTTTTCATGCATGTTCAGCTGTGGAAATATAAAAGTTGTGCGTAAGATAGCATGAAGGAGCTGGACAGAGAGCCAGAGCTTTTCAGGTCAGTCTCTGGCTAAGTATGGGCTTACCACTCTCTCTCTCAGGTGGTAATCCTCAACTAATAGCAAATTAGGATATTGGCAGTGACAGCGGCAGTGAGTTATGTCTTCCCCTGCCTGGGTGGACGCATCAGCACACAGGGACAAGGTCGCAAGTGTGCACGTCTGTCCGTCGCAGAACACAGCACAGTGTTGGCTGACACATTTAAGACAGGTGTCGCCAGAGCTGCTCCTGTAAAAACAAGAGACTGTAGATCCTCAAATGACTGATAAAAGTATTCAGACCTGTTATTTACTGTAAGTACTGCAATGTAGCCTGGGAACCAATCTGCCAAAGTTGTGCTTTCATTTGCTCCAGCTTATATTAAAATGTAGACTAACCACAATGTAAAGACTTCTATTGGAGACATTTTACTGTTGCATTGCTATTATTACTTAAGTAAAATATCTGAGTAATTCTCTTGCCATTCCTGCAAATAATCAACTAACTGTAACTATAGCTGTGATATAAATGTAGTAGAGTAAAAAAGTACGATATTTACCTCTGAAAAGTACTGATAAAGTAGGTAATAATAGCAGCAATACTCAAGTAAAAAATAAATAAACAAATAAAACAAAAAAATACAGCCACACACACGTCTCATTTGCAGCACAGCTCCTGTTGTCATCAGCTTTATGTTTGACCACCTGCAGCTGTTTCCACCTGTTCCAAACGTAATGAATCCTACATGTGAGCCACATATAGATGAACATCATGATGAGCATGTTTGTTCCTGGAAAGAGAGGCGGACAGATGGTGTGAATGACACAGCCCTGCATGCGTCATACATCTATACTGCACCTGCAAGCGAAGATTTATAATAACACAGCGAAAGTTAAATGAAAGAAGCCATGAAGATATGTTAGAATGGAAGAGCAGAGAGGTTTTCAGTGTAAAGGGAAAGTAAAACCAAACGTTGTCCTCGCACTTATGACCTCTTTTGTTTGTCACAGCAGTTTAGAGCCCAGTGTACTTATTACCCTGCACACTCAGGGGTCAAACCAACACAGAGACAGATGATAACATTTATTGTTATGAGGTTAAAGGAACGAGCAAAGAAAACAGCACTGTTTCTCCATTTGTCTGGAAGATTTTTGTCCTTGCAGATTCCTGCATGAGTAGACAGAAGTCACAGTGAGGACTCAATGAGTCACGCAGTGGCATGAGTCAGGAGCCAAGAGATTTTACCCTTTACTGCCCTCCTCAACATTTTTTTATTACAAAAACACATGGAAATCATCAGGCCATGAGAATGTTTTTTAAGGAGTGCACTGAGCACATGACAGAAATATGAGTCATAACTTTGACAAAGAAAAAATAAGATATAACCGTTTTAGTGGAAGACAGTGCCAGTGCTGCAATCGATTTGAAAAGGAAATGATGATTTGAATCGCTATCAATCAAGTGTTTTGTGTGTGCCGTATCAAAATATGTAACAGATAATCATATCAATAAATAGCCCAGGTCACATTAGATTATTATTTTATATTTGGTATCACTGGTGTGACACAGAGGATGTGTGAATTTCATGCCGTTACACATGACCCCTTTCATAAATCATGTAATTCATGCCAGCTGGGCACATTAAACACAATGCCAGTGATGTTAGACATTTAATATGAGTTATTATAGGGCTTCACTTGTAAACTACTGAAGAAAATAGTATCATAAAGGACAAAGGGACAATCTGATTAATTGCTTGACAGGCTGGAAAGTGTTCATGGTCAGAGTTCACTGAGCCAAGAAACACACCGACCATGAGATCTAAATAGATTTTAGTCATGTTAACTGACAACAAAAGAGTTGTGCAATCAAGATGAACAAAGAGTCTAGAGCCTGATGATGAACCTGACACGCCGGATGGTTTGTTACACAGAACCATCTGGGAAGTCGTCCTTAGAAACTGTTTGGAAAAGGGCATGGACTTTCAGAAAAACACTTGGCAGGTGATTGGATGAACCATCTGCCTATCACGTCTAACATCAACCAATCAGATCAAACTCTTGCTGAAGCCGGTTGGGAGAAGAGAGAAAACATCTTTTTCATCAAGAAAAGCCTTCAGCGTAGTTCTTTACGCTTCTTTCGGTGAAGAAATACTCTCCAGTTCTGATATAACTGATGCTATCACAGTATCTACGCTAACCTCTTTAGCAGCCGTTTGTTCGAGACAAGTTGCTCCCATGGACGCTTCTCCTGTAGCTGCCAATAGTCCCTCTGAGGACGCTGACTGGCTGCACTGCTTTTGGTGTGGACACAAACGGATAACTGGACGCCTGGCAAGATGGATGCTCACGTTATCCCGCTGCCTCACAAGGTAATCAGTGTACCACTAGAGGGAGCTTGAGTACCACCTCTAGTACTAGTAGAATAGTTTGAGAACCTAAGGATTAGGCACCAAATCTACTTGGTTAGATTTAGGCAACAAAACTTGGAGAGGATTAAGGAAAGATTGTGGTTTGGGGGATATTACATACATCCTGTGACGCACTTAACTTCTAAATCACTCTGACTTTGGGTTTCAGATGTGACTCAAAGCCTTCTGGGTGAAAATCCTGTATTTGTTTAAACCATCTATCCACCTGTTCTCCTCCATATATGGACTTTCATGCTCTTTATACAACAACATCACCTGACGCGGATGTTTGTGTTAAAGTGAAGTTATTTACTCATGATGCTAAAGGATACGTTGTGTGACTGCATGAGACACAGAGGAGCGAGACAAAGTGTGAGACCAGGCTGTGCTAACACAGTGAAGAAGACTTTTAAAGGACCAGTCTGTAGGCATTAGTGGAACCTAGTGGTGAGCATGCAGATGGCAAATACTTCGTCCCACTCTCCTCTTCTGAGCATGCAGGAGAACCTGCAAAAATTGCAAAAAATCCGAAAGGCCGTACCCGGAGTCAGCGTTTGTTTGTCTGTTCTGAGACCTCTACAATGTCAGTATGATCAATACTTTTCTGAAAAAGCTGTTGTATGCAATCTGAAACCTGTCTTCTGCCCTCTGGTGGACTATCAGTGCACTGCAGCCTGTGTCTGAGTGCAAAATCCAACATGGCCACCTTCACATAGTGAGTTGCACATTTTTTTGCAGTGAAATCTTTGCTAATTTTGAAAAAGTAAATGTATCTTATATTGACCAATTCAGATTACACTGACCAAGCAAAAAAAGTTACTGTTTGTTAAGAAAAAAGAACTAAACCAATTGAAATGTGCTAAATTTTCCAAAAGCAGTAAACATGAATATGTAAATGATAAGAAAAAAAAAAAAAAGTTTTGATTTTATCAAAAGGTCCAAAATTAGACATTTCTGGCTATTATTTCACATGTCAGGCTTTACAGGGCTAAGCTAAAAAGAATGCAATGATTCTTATTTCCAGGTGACACTAAAGATGAACATTTCATTTCTACAATATTCTGCTAATAAATCTGTGATGTAAATCTTACAGGAATCACCTTTAATTTCAAGCTGTCCAGCAGTTGTAGTCATCTGGATGCCACTAAATCCTACACACTGGTCCTTTAAAGTCAAGTCTTGCTTTGAACTAAATCCAGCGTTCACAGTTTCCAGGCTTCATTGATGCCCGCTCTGATTTGAGGCCTGTGTAGAGGTGAACAGACACTGAATGGGAACCAACTGAGGCACCGAGCTGCTGTCATAGAGAGGCTGGTTTGACCCGTAAACACACAGTCACCATGGAAATTGAATACAGTGGTGAGAAGTATAAGTTCTTCCTGTACAGAGCATAAATATCCATTTGTCCTCACAGTGTGATGTCAAACTGAAACCCAATAAACTGGACTTTTCCCACCCAGGACCAAAGCCACGCCACGTTGCTTAGCAACAACCATAAAACATTTGTAAAGGAAGCTCGCCGGGGTCATAACTAAATGCGTTGTTTACTCTTGTCTTTTTCAACATGTAAGCCTTCGAGACTCTGGGCAGGAAGCCAAGGGTTTTGTCGTCTAAAGGATGGCCTCAGTGTTTCGGTTGAACTGCTCTTTAATGTGTCGTAACAGCAGGTCTGCTCCACAGTGCGCTCCCTGTGGGGACTTCACTGTTCTCAACCTCAGGGCTCCATTAAGGTGACGTGCAGCTTTATCTTCACCTCCAACACGCTTTGAAATGAGAGTGATGGAGCCCACAGGGACGACAATTATAAAATACGGAGCAAACACACTGACGCACACATTTAAATCACTGCTAACATGTAACAGAGCCTCGCTGTTTGCTGCCCTTCCTCTCACCTTTGTGGACCTGTGATGAATGAGTGATCTGAAAAATGGACATCTGCCAAACAGCCCCATTCAGAAAGCGTTCCCATGAATTCAGACCTGGATGAAGGATTTATTTCTTTTCCACAATGCATGAGGAGAGTTGTGTTTCTTACAGTTTGTGAAGCAGCCATTCTGTGTGCTGAAAGGCAACTTGCAACCACAGCGATGATAAACTGAGAAATGGCGCCATCTTCAGGCGCCCTCTACACTTGATTTAAAAAATGTAAAGTGCTCCTCAGATTCACACATTTGTATCTGCATTTGTTAAAAATACTTCTTTTTTTTTTAAATCAGCAATTTTTTGGCCATTTTGACATGAAACAGTATTGTAAACACAAGTGTTGCAAATGATTAAAATGAAGGGTCTCATTTCATTCAGGTCAGTCAGAGTCAGGGTGCTGCTGTTTAGCATGTTGGCTCTGAAAGAAAAACTGCTGCTGCTCAACAGGAGCTTAATTAGCATCATTAGCAACACCTGTGTTTACCCTGCCATATCATTATAGCTGCTTTGAAAAAGATCTGTAATGAAACAAATGGAAGGAAAGGGTTTATATATAACTTTCATTCCACTTTGAATAAAAGCTGAATAAATACTTCACTAGAATTTTTTTTGTAAGTAACAGTGGAAAGTATTTTCAATGATACACTGCATCTGGAGCAACACACCCACACTTTAAAAAAATAAGAGGGAAATCTTCCTGACATGGGAACCTCTTATTGACCTCTGACCGTCCACCTGACCTGCTTAGATCTGCTCTGACTCTATGAAGAAATGATACATTTCCACTGACCAAACTGAAATTATTAGTATCACCAATAATCATTTTATTTTATTTTTTAATTTTTAATTTTTTACCATATTCACTATCTTAGTTTAATTTCTCAGCATTCTAAAATGTTATTAACGCTAAACAAACCATGTTGCAGTACACTTAAATGCATTAACATTCATAGCAGTATAATAAATATGTGTTTGTGAGTGTGTTTATTATTAGATTTTTCAGCTATACTTTTATAATAGTAAAACATTTCTTCAAATTATTAAATATTTATATAGTGCTTATAAATGCTACATAATGGATGTTTTACCAGTACAGCTGGGGTTAATGGGAATATTATTAATATTGGTCATATTGGATAAAATGAAATTCTGGCCAGATGATGGCGCTAGTTGAACAGAAGCTGATAGAGGTGAGCTCGGAAATCCAAAGATATTTATGTTGGATTTAAACAGCTTAAACTAAAAGAAGTATCTGTGATGAGAAAACCAAAAGTACGGTAAGGATATCTGTCATTTTAGAGTGAATAACACCAAAATTCCTACGATCACCAGAAAATATAAAGTACTGGACAGAAACCAGAGGATCTGCAGACTCTACAATGATTATTTTTTGGGAGATGAGAATCATATTTTGTTTGAAATGTAAGAAGTATCTGACAAGACATGTAAACGGCTCATCTGTTTAAATTAATTTTGTTATTACAATCAGATAAACCAAAAGTTATCAGTAAACTAGGCACCTTTCTGAGCGATGTAGTTCCTTTGTTTAAGAAACACCTGTTGTACTATAACCATGCAGTGTGCTGTTATTGTTATTATTGTAATTTGTGCTGGTGCTCCATAATATGTGATCACTGTCTTGAGTCACATAAGTGAAATAAAATGAAAAATCAAAGGATTATAAATGTGATCACACATCATCATGTGAGGTATGAATGTCTCATGAAAATCCATGTAATAGTTATTGAGATACTTCAGCCTGGACCACAGTGGAAGAACAGCTGACAAACTGCCATCCACAGAACCATGATGACTTGTATAAGTAAAAGCAATTCAATTTTATGAGGCAGCAATGGCAAACATCAAAATTCATGATATGCTGAATAAAACACTACTTGTGCTTGCAATACCACGTTTAATTGCCAAAACCAAGAGCAGTCATTTATCAGCTTTCATAATAGCAGAGAAATTGATATTTTGAAACAAATAAAAACTAATACCCTTCCCCCGTGTAGAATAAACAGTGGTATTTTACATGCAAACAGTTTTGAAACAGCTTTATTTTCTTGTGCACACACTAGGCAAAAGAGGTTTGCTGTGATACAGGGCAGAAGGCAAAATATTTTTCCATTTTAGGTTGAAACAAAAGACAGGAAAACATTAGAGGGCGATGAGTGGAAATATTCACAGCGGAGGAATGTTGCAGGTTGAATAGTGAGCTGTACTTCTGCTGCCAAAACTAAAATAAAAGGTGCATGCTTCTGTGCATGAAATGCATGATAAAGATATATTATATATAACTTCAAATAAGGAGTTAGAGGTTAAAAATATCTTCTAGATGAATAAAGTGAACATAAACTGTGCTGTTCTCTTTACTCATGGTTATTAAGTGCATGTCGCATTAAACATAAAAATAAAACATCATGAAGTTTGATGTGAGGGCTAGAGCTGAACATTATTGGGGCTTAAGTAAAAGGTTAAAAAGAACTAAATCACCAGCTAGTTTAGATACTAGCACCTAAAATAAATTCATGCATATCAATTCAAAGATATTCTGCTGTAAATACATGATCCACAGTTTCTTCTAATCCTTTGTGAAACTGGGAAATGTCGCACTCAAAGAAAATTTTAACAGCCAACATAAACAGCTTTCTCTGAATATGCCTCCGTAACATAAAAGCATCTGCTGAAAATATATATTCTTTACAATATACTGAAAATAAAATAAAACCTACAAACATACAGATGCATGTTTTTCTCACCGCCACCCTCCCAAAAGCACCACCTGAAAAACTTCAAACTCTGCAGCAGCTGCAGCCACACACACCACACCCTGCAGACCCCCCTCAGCAGTCAATGTTAATGCTGGCGAGCAGCTCTTCCAGGGCCTCCAGCTTCTGATTGGCCTCCTCGATCGCGCTGTACGTCTGCACGTTGCTGGCAATGTGATAGCGGATGTCGTCCACCAGTGGGACGGAGTC
Organism: Lutjanus campechanus; assembly: GCA_027495735.1. Lineage (NCBI taxonomy): Eukaryota > Metazoa > Chordata > Actinopteri > Lutjaniformes > Lutjanidae > Lutjanus > Lutjanus campechanus. The sequence continues at coordinate 11,179 of JAJHUR010083716.1, read as the reverse complement.
GGTCTCGTGTCGCTCCTCCAACGACTCGGCGTCCTCTTTGATGATCTCAGCAAACTCGGCCTGCTCCACCAGCTGTGACAGACGGGTTAGACAGGTAACACGGGTGTGAGTTTCTCCCGAGGGGGCACTAAGAGTGACCAGAAAATCCTCAACTACGACCTCAAAAAAATACTTTTACTTCTCCAAACTGGCAAAGGATTCTTGTGACTTGTAATCTTAACTTTCTCTTTTTAACTTCCTTTTTACTGACTGATTTTTTTTGCCCTTTATTCTGCTTTTTAAAATCACTTTGTAATTCTGGTTTTGACATGATACGAGTTGTGAAAATTATATACAATTTAGAACTAAAAGCAGAAATTTCACCAACTAGCTCACTGGTTGACATGAGAGTTCACGTGGCAAACAGCAGAGGATTTAGTTTAGTTTAGTCTAGTTTATTCGACAAAGGATCAAATACAACAGCAACAAGAAATACCAGCGTGCATGACATTGTCGGGAATAACAAGATAAGGTCCAGGACTTATTTCCATCCTGGTCCTTGATGTTACATCAAACTCTCCTCGCCACAACAAGATGGAGCCAGCCACACAACGTCCATGATGCACTAACACATCATGTCACATCCAAGTACAACAATCCACTTACAATTAAGAATGCCAAGACAAGAATAATGTCTATAAACACCTACATGTGTATTTTTAAATCCAGTTACAATGCATTATCCCTGGCAAAAAAGGAAAGGAGTAAAAATATGAAAAAGTTCTCAGTTTAGTTTTTTTCATTTGTTTCTGTCTCTGTTATGACATTTCATAAAGTAGTCTAATTGTTATTTTGCAGCTGTAGAGAAATAGCCCATTAAACAGAACGGAAAGGCATGTAAAAAAAAGACTCCCATCTTGATTTAGAGATCAAAAGCAAACATTAAGGACAAAGCTTTGAGACTTTTCAGCATAGCCCTAAAAACCAAAATGTCAAAATGACAAATTGTTTTAAGGTGAGTTATGTGCTGAAACGATTCCATAACCAACCAATATAACCAACTGTTCTTTTAAGAAAAAAACTTGGATCAGTTGATGCACTTTACTGACACTCATCAAGGTCAATAGTCACACACATGCCGTACAGAAACAGTTTGAAGCTGTGTGCGCTTCAGTCAGCAGATATCCCAGACACTCCCGTGGTATCCAGCCAAAACAAAAGCCCCCTCCATTGTCAACACACAGACACGGTCACTCACCCGATCAATGATCTTGGCCATGAACTCTGTGCACTGATCCTCCAGCCGAGACAGACGGAAGAGCTTTGCTGTCTTCCACATATACAGAACGTTGTCCTCACATATAGTCTTAGCGAGCGTCTTCCCACACAGGCGCTTCAGCCCCGGCAGTAGATACATGTCCGCCACGCACAGCACATCAAACACGTTGTCTGTTGTTAGCTGGACAAAAAAAAACAAAAAACAACAGAAAACAAAACAATAAATCCAGTAATCTGTACGACAACAGTTTTTCATGTAATATTGCTTCTGTTGTTACAGTGGTTTGCATGTGCTCTGTGGTCTCTTTAACCTTAAAATAAAACCAGTTTACCTCCAATTTACCAGCAAGAGAACTCTGTCCTATTCAAAACAGTCTGTGAAATCAAGTTCAATTGGATATTAACACTCACAAAGAGCGTATGAGTACACACTCTTTCTCCAGTGCATTATCAACAGAACAACATGACATCCTTACGTCTCAGCTGTGTCTTTTCTGTCTTTTGTACATGAGTTTGTGTTCACAATCACTGGTTGCGTTTTCAAAGATCATAAAAATGTTATTGCACTTAGCCATGTCATGCCAGCTTGTTGGGAAGTGGATGACATAACGCTCCAAAGATAGGTTAAATTTTGGCGAGGAAAAAAAACAACCATTGTCATTTTCAACGGAGAAAACCATGCTGTTTTTGCATGCAGTATAAATGTGTTATTTTCCCATATTCTAAAATTGGTGTATTTGAATATTTCTGCGTACTGGGTTCCCTGAATTGGTTATGATTAGAAAGCTGAGACTTTTGAATTTAATGAGCCCAATTATATTCATGTGTGATGATGTTAGTCCCTTAATAGCTATTTCATTGTAGTGAGACCTTTTTTTTAAAACTTCATAACCAAAACCTAGAGACATGGGGCATTCAGAGGATGTACATCTTTTCAGTCCCCAGAACAGAACAAAATCACAGCCTGGATTTTTCTATGGTGTTATGGTCTTAGTGTCCTAATGTGTTATTGTGGAGGATTTTTTGACCGTGTTATAAATTATTAAGTGGTCAAAAATGGATAGATTTTGCACCAAATATGTGTAATAAATGGTATCAACCCAAAAATTGCTGCAACCGCTTATGAGACATGATAGAGTATGGGAACGGCCATCATATAGTTCAGTCATAATTTTCTAAGCCCTGACACACTCTAAACTTTCAAAATGTGAATAGACGACTAAGGGAGACACAAGACTAGACACGGTGCTGAGCTGCATCTAACATTAATCTTCAGGTTCCCAGCTTTCAGATGATTCGTACCACTTCCATGTAGCTGATATTGTTGACCTGCTATTTCCCC
>JAJHUR010083715.1:0-10350 GCA_027495735.1 Lutjanus campechanus | reverse complement strand
GGAAAAGAGACAGCACACACACACACACACCCATACACAGACATACACGGCATCATCAGTACAGGCATTGCCATATTCAAATGTAAGTTGAAATGCTGTAAACTACAGAGCTGATGAGTCTGAGAATGATACCAAATGCGTAAACAAATCCTTAAAGAAGGCCTGTGTCTGTTAGTGTGCATGAGGTAAAAGAAGCATCTAATCAGAATCAGTGGCGGACTCAGGTTATTTGTGGGGCAGGGGTGAAAAAATAAAAGGGCACCAACTGTATGCAGTGGAGGGCCAAGCCCACTAAAAATCGTGGTGCAGTTTTGGTGAAACAGTTCAAATTCTTGGTTTAAATTAGAACTGTTTTATTACGTGACGTTAAGAACAACAACCACTACATCTTCGTCATAGAAACACACAAGGAAAGCAGACTTCACAAAATTTTGTCCACTGGAAGGGCACTTTACCATGTTTTGTCCTCTGATAGAGGCACTTTACCACATTTGGTCTTCTCGAAGGGCTCCCTAAAGGGCCCTGTATCACATTTTCTCTGTTGGAAGTGCACCTGAAATGGCACTTTATCAAGTTTGCCCCACTGGAGAGGTACCCAAGAGGGCACTTTACCAGATTTTGTCCCCTTGAAGGGTACCCAAGAGTGCACTTAATCACATTTTGTCCACTGGAAACTGGAAAGGCATCATAAAGGGCTGTAAAGGAGCATCCAAGAGGGTACTTCTGCAGTGTTTTTTTCACACACGAAGGCACAAGAGGAGGCAACACCACCACATCCCCCCAACCCCACCCCCCACCTCACTCCACCAGTGACCAGAACAACAGATGAATGGAGATGGAGTTAAAGTTAGATTGCACCCGGTGCAATAAAGTGCATTCATGTAAGAGGAGAAAAGGGTTAAGTTTCCCTTTTAACTCTGGTGTGTCGACTGTTACATGGGGGGCTCATGATTGAAATATGCCTCTGGAATAGGAATAAGTAGCCTACATCTCCTTAGGGCTTGTTGGAAGTAAGAACTTAAGCCACCTGCACCCATCTGATCTCAAATAAGTAGATTGGGCTTACTGAAAATGCAGTGGCGTTCCAGAGCCCAACGGAGAGACTTTATCAGACCAAAGCAAAGCTCATTGCTCTAACTCCACAATCTTATTTTCACTAAAGCAGGCTTAACTTCCGTCTGTGGCAACTAAAAGATGCTTGTCCAATAAATACAAGCATAAATGTTGCAGGCTTTGGGTTTATTTGAAAAATTAGCCACAAAATATCCTCCCATTTCAAATTTAATAAGAGCCTGCATGGCCCACACGCACCTGACAATGCTATAAAACTGCAAGCATTACACACACATTGTTAGGAAAGTCTTTGAGAGATGGGAAAACTGTATAAATTGCAAGCACACACTCATACTCTTCACATAAAAGGCATTCATATGCTCACACAAAACAGATATTATATCGCAAAAATGTGTCAGGAGCTGGCTTACTGTGTAAAGATAAAACATTCAAAGGTCCATGAGTCATTTCATCCATGTATATGCTTTAAAGTCTGCGAAAAAAAAAGTGACATTTCAATGTTAATCTCACTGTCTTAAAGCTTTTGGTCTCACAATAAAGCTTTAACAGGTCGAAACTGCTCACACCTCAAATTTACAGGCTGCTGCAGTTCCGCACTTAATCCAAAATAATTTATTCTGCTTATTGATCTGCTGTGCAAAGGTGGACTCTTTCACTCTTGGCCAACACTGATAATGAATGCCTGATGCTGTTCTGACACCTCCCTGACAAAAAGGGTGGGTCCAAAGCGCTCGGTATCCACTCACAGCACAATGCAAAAATTGTGCTTGGCTCGCATTAGGAATGCTATGAAAATCCACCCTGATGCTTGTCAGTGAGCTTTGCATTCCTGCCTCAAAACTCCCTTTCTACACACACACAAACACACACATACACAAACTTGCACTCACCATTTAGAGATATCTTAACACTCTGACTCACTTTTTCAGCATAAGGGCAGGTGTTTTACAGAACAAAACAATTAAAAAAGTAAAAACACGTAATTACACAGTAATTACGTGGCATGTTGTTGGTGCAATCTGCAGGCTTTAACCTGACGTGTTTTTTGTTTGCAGTGAACCGCAAATTACTTCAGCTGGACCTTTTCTTCTTAAGTTTTATCAGAAATATGGTACAGTTGGCATGCACAGAGCAGACAGATATAGATATACACTGCTAGATGCAAAGTAATTATACTATGCAAGAAAATATAAACAGAGGATGATTAAACATGTGCTTTCTCATTTCATGTACAAGTAAAAGAAGCAGGGTGAGGATAAGGAATGCAGCTTTAGGAACGAGGCCTAACTAAATTTCTTTGCACTGTATTCTCCCGATTAGGAACTAATCTTATTTGAGTGTTGATTTAAAAAAAATATTCACCATGTTTGATGATGCCAGACTAGTGTGTGGATGGTAGAGAGGACTGAAGTAATGTTTTCTAATGCAATTATCACAAAGCAGCGTAACCACCTCTAGAAAATAGAAGCTAACATACAGTGCAGCCTAATTCTGCTTATTGCAATAAGCATTATGAAGGTATCGCAGTGTTGGCACCTTAATTAAACATAAACCCATGTTTGTGTTTATATGTGAACTCATTGAGACTAATGAGTATTTACCCTGGCCTCTATATTAAGCCATATCACAAACTGTGATAAATGTATAATGTATAATTGCATTACATAACACTATGACTTTTTCAATAATTATTTGAAAATAATTTCAGTCATATTCTCATATTCCCCTGGTGCAGCCAGAAGCAAATGTAACCAAGTAAATTAAAAATGCGCTGTTCATCTTCAACACAGCTTTTAGTCCTACCAGCTGAGTAACTGTGTAATGATTAGCTTTGACTTCCTGCTATCAAGATGAATTTCAAAGAATATTGTTCAATACCATGAGTTCAAAACTTTACTTCAACACCTCATTAAAGTCGATTTGTCCAGACACATTCCACTGCTACCTTCAAGACGTCTGGATGTCAGCAGGCTGGCCGTGATAGTCGGCGTTAAGAGTATTGCGCACTGTTCGGGCATTACGAGCTCACTGCCCCCACTGTCTAAGCATGTAATCAATACTTAGTCGGACGATGGATGCTACAGTTAAAAACTGAAATTGTCACAGCACAGCAGTAGTAGCACCAAAGCAGCAGGAGTAGGCTAATCACAGCCTCACATGAGGTGACAGCTGGATATAGTTGTGCAGACTGAAATCCACTGGAAGGGCAATCATACAGAGCCTCAGCATCATCAAAAAGTTGTGTGTTTGTCCAGGCATAAAAGTGAGTATTCTGTTTGTTCAGTACATTACCATTAAGGTGGTAGCTGCTGCTTATTAGGGATATGCGCGATTAGTTGACTAAACAATAAATGCCACCCTTGCTAGTCAGTAGAAGAAATACTAGTTGATTAAACTATCTATTAATATTTTTTATGTGCAACGCTGGTGAACTGTTGCCTCTAAGATGTTGCACACAGATCCAGCAGACAGTAGCACTCCTCTCCCTTTCTCTTGTTATCAGCAAAGTGGGACAGATGACATCTCATAAAGCCTTTGCAGTTTGTCAGAATTTGATAGAAATAAAAATGGAAATAAGGTTGCATGTTGGCTATGTCAGAAGTAACTGACATATCACCTCTTGAACAGAGCAATGCATTATCACTTTCAGTACAAGCATGTGGACGTTAACTTGCGAGGAGAGCAAAGGCTGCTCCTGCTAGTACTGCTAGCGTTAGCCACGCAGTGTGACAGCAGTGGATGATCAATGTCGTTTACCCCTAGATGCTGTGATCCCACATGTCTGAAAAGATAACACATTTTGTGAGTTGCTATCGTGCTCTGTAGGATAATGTTCAGGGCTCATCATGCATGGTGCATGGTGAGTGGCTGCATTTATGCTACAACTTGGTGTATGAAGAATGTGATAAACTGCTTGTATTGGCTCTTAATCGTAATCTGTAACACTGTTGTCAAAAGGTTCTTAACCAGTGGGAAAACATCCTCACCATGACATCCCTGTATATCAGAATGGGGCATTTAGACAGTCTGTCTGCTAAACTTAGACAGGTAGATATCTTGTGCCAAGTTTTTGAGCTTGTGTGGGTAACACTTGTTTAACTTTTATAAGCACCACCTAAACATTTAATGAAGTTCATCAAAGTTTAGAACATACAACAATGCAGTTATTAGCCAATATAGGTGTTACTTTAAAACGTTCTATATATCTTTCAACAACTATAACACTGGGCTCTAAGAAGTGGAGAGCAGAGGCTGGTGTATAAACAGATAACGAATGACAAGTAAAACACAGGTGTAACGATATGAAAATAAATCTTTATGGGGGAAATTATAATCATTGACCAATTCTGTGCACAAATAAATGTTCAAAAATGTACTTTTTTCCATAAGTAGGATATTGGGTAATGTAATACACATACTTTCTGATGTCGTGTTCATCACAAGACCCCCCCACCCCACCCCAACCCACCCCACCCTCCCCTGTCGCCTGCCTGAGACTGTTCAGGAGTGACATGAAAGCTCCCAAAACTCCAGTCTAAAATACAATATGGCTCTCATTTCTCATCATGCTCAAATTTGCTGTTTTAAGTTATTAATGCAAATGTCGTTTTATGTTAGTGTTTGTCTCTGTTCAGAACTTGGTGGTTTATGTTGTTAATTCTCATTTTTGTGCTGGTCTATAGTTTTAATCAACAGTGCAGTGGCTGCTGCATTTCTTCAGAAAAGTATTTTGCATATTTTTAAACACTTCTCCCCGTTGTTGAATGTCTTTATGGGACTGGTGTCGCCGACAGCTGCTTTCTGTTTATCATTTGATGCTGCTTGCAGCAGTATGTTAGTTTGTTTTTCACAACCATCTGGTGACCCCCAGAAAATGTATCGGGGCCCCTCTTGGGGGTCCCACTCCGCTGGTTGAGAACCACTGCACTGGACCACTGTTCCTCCACTTATCACCATCCACTGACAGAAAGATTAGCCACTGTACATTAATGTTGAATAATGTGCAAATGTATGCCACAGCGTATTGCTTTTAAAAAATGGTTTGTCTAAGCAACAATTAAAGGCCAACTGTTCCATAAAATCACCTTATCTACTGCAGGCTAAATGCGTTCTGTCTGGTTGGCTTGGATATATCTTTATATTGTATTTCTTTTTATAAGACCTGAGTCAATAAAGTAGTTAGCCCCAGCAAACTCCTGAACAATCTCCAGCAATATGTTACTGCTTTCACAGTTCATGTATTTCAAACAAGATATCATATAACTTCATTATCTGCCATGTTTTTGCCACACACACATTGTGGGCCTGCTCGTGCCTCCCAAAGTTGAGTCATTAATCGTGACCGAGTGGGATTACTTAAAACCAGCATGTGGTCTTATTAATGCTCAAACTATGACAGGGTGGGCTGCTGCATGTTCTTCGCTGAAGTACGCTCAATATGAAGTGACACTACAAACGCACATTAATCTTTTTACAGTTTCAGAGTGCTCTGTCCGCCTTTTTTTTCTCTACCCTTCCTGGCACAGTCATGGTCTGAATTTTGACACTAGCATTAAGAGAACGCTAAGAAGATCTCTGCTTAAGCCGGCCATCATAATGTTACATGCTGCTTTTAGTAAGCGCTGGACCTTTAACGTGTCTGGGAAAATTCAGAATCAGTGTTTCCAGAGTTTTGTGAATAGAAACATCAGACATCGATTTAAGGATTAGGGAAATACAGGCGAAGTCTGATGTGAAAAGAGGCTATTTTTACTGCTTATCGGTCTTTGTGTCTGACTTTTGTCTGAATGGTGTTTCTTTTCTCTCTCTCTCTGATGTACCAATGCACAGCCGATAAGCACGAAGTCACCTTGAGCATCTAGAACTGGGCCTAAAGCACAGTATGTCACCAACACCAATATTCTAGTTTAAGTGACACATTTATCAGGGTTCGTTTGGGTGCTGGAATTTTGTAAAAACACTTGAACTTTGATGGGGTGTTTTCAAGGTTTGAAATTTAGTTTAGTTCATTTGGTTTGTAAAGGACGGTGTGCAATGACATTGATCATTTACAAGAAATGAAGACATGGTTGCACTAGATTTAGCAAGAGGTTAATATCCATCTGTAGTCCTAATGTGATTAAAGGGTGAAAAATCATTTTTAGTATATTTATGTATATATTCATTAATATGTAATTTATGACTGCTGGAAGAGCTTGAAATTACAGCTTGAAAATGCTTGAAAGGTGCTTGAATTTCACTTTCGAAGAGGTGCAGGATCCCTGATTTATGAGTAGTCAGGCGATACTCAGTTACAAGGGAGAAAATCGAATACAAGGACATGACAAAACAGCAGTGACAAAGTCATTTTGTTTCTGTCTAAACAACTTATTTTACCACTGTGCTGCCCATCCTCATCTCAGGGCCATATTAAGTTCTTTGGTAAGCACTTCCACAGCGTGTGTCCTTGCAACCTCTATAACTGTCCCTCTAGTGCCCTCCCAATAAGTCAAGCATGAAATGTAGGCAGGACAACAGAGGCCAGACTACAGCGAAGACAAATAGCACTGTATCCATTAACTTGTCAGCACAGGAGACAAATGAACTCTCCTTCAATTATTAAAGGGATTAAAGAACATCTGCAATGACAATGAATAGCCCAATCAAGCCCTGCATACATGAGAAAAATAAAGACAATAGCCAATGTCACAACGGCAGCAGCAGGGGCTTTGTGGGAAGATTGATTCCTATGTTCTGATAACGCGTGTTGTTTTTCCGTATGCGTGGGTTGTCGTTGAACGAGTTGCTTTGATTCTTTGGTTATCATGGCTGCTGATCTGACTGAGGACTGACCTCTCTGCTGATGGAAGACTGTGCCATTTAAAACCAGAGTGAAGGGCACTGTAGAGGTAGGTTGCAAGCCATTGTTACTAAAAGTCACCTGTACATCAACCATAACCTTCCGTGGGCAGTGAATGTAATGAGCTTTTAAATGGGGATCGTTTTCATCTACGCACATATAGCATCCTTCAAGGACAACTCAACAATTAATGTGTAGTTAACATGTATATTATTTCCAAGGGTATGAAAGTTCTTTTATTTGACCTTTTTAGACTTTTGTAGAAAAGACCAATACAAGCGCTGCAACTAACAGTTATTTTGATGATTGATTTTTAAGCTAAGCATTTTTTAAGCATATGCTGGTTGGAGGGATAGTTCAGATTATTTGAAGTAGGGCAGTATGAGGTACTTGGCATAGAGGCGTACCAACATGGAAGCTAAGCAATGTGCTGTTGTGGACAGAGTCAGAGGCAAAATGCAGTTTAGCCGCTTAAAAAAGCCCATCTTAAAATAATCAACATCAGTTTAAGAATACAGCAAATTTTTAATATTTTCACCACTTTACCTTGCTGTCAGAGAGCCTTTTCCAAAGTGAAACCAACATTATATAAGCTCCCTCTCACTCAACCAGATTCCTTTGTCATTTTACCTCACAGAACATGGGGGCTGCTGGTCTACTGCAGCCTCGATCTGTTAGTTTGTTTGCGTTATTGTGTGACCCCGGTGAACCCAAACTAACTTTTTAAAACACCGGAGCCACACAATGACACAAACTAAATCACCAGTTGAGGCAGCGGTAGACCAGCAAACCCTTTGTGTTCTGTGAGGCACAATTGATGATTTTGCCGATGGAGGCTGGTAGACCTGGGTATCATTCAAAAAAAGTTTGAAACCAGTAGCAGCACCCTGACTTTGATACCACTTTCTGAACAATACTTTTTTCACTTAACATGAACGGGAAAATTACATTGAACATTACAGCACAAATCTTTAGTTTCTTTTTACACACTCAAAGCAGCTTTACAACATAAAAAATAAACCACATCTTGGAGATTAACTCCTAACTTTGTATCGAATGGCATACTTGATAGTAGTGATATTATATAATGGTGGTTTCCTGTTGAAAAAGGCTGTCTGACAGCAAGTTATAGCAGCAAAAAATATTCTAAATATTGCACACACCCAGACTGACATTGATTTTTTTTTTTTTTGCAGAGACACTGCTTAGCTTCCTACACTCGACAATACACGATACTCCAGCTGCTTCTCCAAACTGGGGACAAGCTGACCGCCATCTACTGTTGGTAATTCACTGGACAGTGGATAGTACCTCATAGAACTTCACTTCAAATAATCCCACCTATCCCTTTAACCAACACGTTTGGACAATTAGCTTTAAAAAATTACAAAACAAAAAAAAACATTAATTGATGATCAAAGTAGTTGTTTTATTTTCTGTTTGACTAATCAATTGATCGACTAATCACTGGAGCTCTAGCCAATACTGTACTGCTGCAGTAATTTGTTTACAAATCTGAGATCATATATCAGCAGTGATCAACACATTAAATAACTCATGACTATTATAGCCCACTGTGCATGAACAGCAGTAAAATGATACGCCCAAGGAAAATGTAAGTGAATTAGTCTGTACTGTGTCTTAGGTTCAATGGCCCCATGATATTCAGGCAGTATTAAGTTACATCCGGCCAACGTTTCCATTCCTCTCATTTGCTTCCAGGTCAATTGTTTATCCAAATGTACCACATGCTGCTAGCAAGGATGTCAGTCTTTCCCTGAAGTTTTTTAACCAAGAAATCAACAGTCTGTGAGAGTTATAAGCAACTCACTGAGCCAATCTAAACCTACAGTCACTCTAGAAATGACAAGCTTCTTCATCTGTGCTGCTGAGTGAATGAAATCACTGAGCAAAATGAACAGTGACCAACAATATTATCACTAATCATGATTCACCGATAGCAGACAATCACATCGCCTCTCCAGATGGCTGTCCATTTGCCTAAAAGGCTCTAATTGCGCAGCCATTATAACAAGACTGAGACTAAAATTAAGATGCATCTAATTCATTAAAACTGACTCTCTAAACAAGCACAAAAGCATCTTACATTTCCATACAGTGGGGCCACTGGCGCAGTCATGTGCTTTGTCCAGGCGGACAGGCAGACTCCCAAACAATGTGTGAGAGTCAGCACCAGTAACCAACCAGAGGAAGTGATGTATTGCACACTGACTTGGAACAATGCAGTCTGTTTTACCTGAAGGCGAATGTTTCTACCCCATCAATTTGTGTCAGAGGACAGAGGCACCCTGTGACATCCTCAATAGGGTGTTTGTTAGTAGCTATCTCTAAGGGCACCTGATACCTTTGAGCAGCTAGAAAAAGTAACTATAACTTTTTGCACAACTACAAAAAGATTTCCCATTGTCACAGTGTATTCTTTGTATTTTTTTTTTTTAATGTATGACCATTTGAAAGCTTTTGGACCTTTGGAGCCCTGTTCAAGGGTGACTGAGGGATGTCTGAAAAAAAAAAATCCAAAGACAAGTCATGTTGCTTCAATACAGGGTTTCTACAGGTTTCAACACATTAACAAAGACATGCAATTTAAGACCTTTTTTACATCAATACTGGCAGAACAGTACATGGACAGTTTGCCTTGTGGTTATCAGTGCACTGGTGGTTATTGATTCAGTGCTGGTTTTGTTTTGTAGCTGTTACAACATGATCAATATCTTTTTTTTTCCCAAAAACACATTTAAAAGTGAGACAGAAGTTAATGCAGTTTCCTTAAAGCTACTATAGGGAGTTTTGAACTGGTTATGAGAGTTATGAGTTCAATACTGGTATCTCTATATGACCTGCATACTGTAAGCAAACAAGACCATCACTGAGAAGATCACCCAACTCTGTATAATCATTCTTAATGGCTGCCATCGGGTCATATTCTGTTTGGAATCTGATAAAATAAGCCTGTGTTTATGTTTTCCCTGCCAAAGTTACAATGAACAGTATGATTTTTAGATTTTTATTTGTAGTCAAAGTCAGGCCAGCTGACAGTCTTGTCTGGGCCCGGGACAAGATAATGTTAGATGGGCCCTCCCCTCCACCACCGCCGGGTTTTTTTTGTCACTAAACATCACCAGTTATGTTTGATCTATTGTGATAATGCAATAAATAAGGTATTGTATATGAGGGGAAATCTTAGCTCTCCATGGCAGCTGAGATTTTAGTTAAATATGACATTTATATACTTGTCACAAAGGACCTGCTAATATTATTAAGAGTTATGCATACACATTTTCTAATTCTTATACATGCAGGAAAAATAGACCAGGGAAGAATAAATTAGGCATTTTAGTTTGAAGAATTTTCTCTTTGTCAACTGATAATACAGTAAATAAGCATGTATATCAAACTTTAAATGAAAACTTTAT